>JAASFW010000120.1:0-36814 GCA_023334005.1 Globisporangium orthogonon | reverse complement strand
TAAGAAACTCACGAAGAGGCGCTCGATGGGCGGTGCGCGTGCGTACGTGAACGACATGGTGCAGCGCATTCTGCAGCTGACGCTGTCGCCGGCGGTGGCAGCAGCGGACGCGACATACATTTACATGGGCGACGCTGTCGGGGCGACAGAGGGCGAGTCCCAGGAGCTCACAACTGCGAACGTAAGCGAGGTGCTGTACGCGCGCGTGGTGATGGAACCGGTGCTGCTCTCCGGCACAGCGCACCCACTCGCGGCCGTGGAGTACCTCGAGCAGTGCTTCTACCGCTGCCGCGACGAGCTGCAGAAGCTGCAGTCGCCGTACGTGCGTCTGACGCCCGCCGAGAAGCAGGACGCCGAGCAGTGCGTGGCGAGCATTCGTGAGATGTGCGTCAACTACAGTGCGACAGCACTCACGGAGCCCGACTTCTTCCCGTTCGAGACCGGCACGGTCAATGCGGACGCACTCGACAAGCTTGTGCGCGCGCAGAGCAATGCACAGACGCCCGAGTTCGTCGAGGCAATCACGGGCGAGCTGGAGCAGAGCGGCGCGACGTTCGAGGTCTTCGCGCCGATCTTCCAGAAGCTCGTGTCGGAGCTCTTTTTGCTCAGTCCACCGTCACTCATGTCGGACTTCTACCGCAACATGTTTGTGATTACGGTGCTCTGCCGCGTGAAGGCGCTCGCCGCGGTGTTCACGTCGATCCCCGGCTTTCTGCTCACACCGCCGTTCACGGGCCGCCGCCTGCAGGACGCGACGGCGCTGGGTATCCTGCTGCGCTTCAGTTGCGGACAGGACCCGGCTGTCGCGCAGATGTTTGCCAACATCACGAAGCGCACGAGGACAGACCTGGACAACTCGGTGCTGTCGCTGCAGAGCAAGCTAGCGTCGGTGCACAACTCGACGACGGAAATCGTCAAGCTGCTGCTGAAAGCCGGCGGCTCTACGCGTGAGCAGGTGCTGACGTGGCTCGAGCAGGCGATGCAAGTGAACGCGGAGCGCACGAAGGAGAACCCGGACATGAGCGTTGCATCGTCAGACGGCATGACCCTCAACCTGACGACGGTGCTGCTGCGCCTGTGCGGTCCTTTCCTGCCGCCCGAGTCGAAGAAGTCGCATTTGATTAATGCGGAGTTTCTGGGAGTGCAGAGCCCCGTGTTCCCGTTCGACGCGACGAAGCTGCTCGGGAGCTCGTCGGAGACCGACACGCGCCGCATCGCGAACGTCGCGAGCGACTTCAACTTCATCACGCGCTGCTACTTCCTCACTGCGCGTGCGGTGCACCTCGGCCCCGTGTCCGCCATGGGCCACTACATGCGCGTCCTGCGCCAGCTCTCGTACTTCCAGAGCCGCATGAGCGACGACGCTGATCCGCGCCTGCGCGCGCACTTTGACACACTCGCGACGTCCAAGATGGTGCTCGACGCGGAGCTTATGCACCCAGACATGATGCACGACCTGCTGCGGTTCGTGCTGTTGTCAGCGGAGGTGGTAAACTCGATCTGCAGTGGGAAGACTGGTGGTGGCGCGACACTGCAGCTCCCGCTTCCCGATCCCGCACACAATGCGCTGCTCAAGCACGTCCCCGAGCACATCGTGGACGATATCTGCACGGTGCTGATCTTCGTCTCTCGGCTGGTGTCGAAGATGCTGCCGCCGTTCGAGCTAGACGAGCTCTTGAAGATGATCCTCATCGTTCTGTCGAGCCCCGCGTACGTGCGCAGCCCGCACTTGCGCGCTAAAATGAGCGAGGTGCTGTTCCGCATCTTCCTGCCGACGGAAGAGTCCGATGAGCGCCAAACTGTGGGCACGCCGTCCGGTATCCAGCTCTTGACGTCGAACCCGCTGGCACAGCAGCACCTGGCGCCGTGTCTACTCGCTCTCTACGGCGACGTGGAACACACGGGGTTCTACGAGAAGCTCGAGCACCGCTACAACATTGCGTGCTTGCTGAAGTACTTGTGGAAGCAGCCGGGACACAAGGCGGCGTTCCTGCGTATCTCGGAGGACCGCGTGAGCTTCGTCAAGTTCGCTCACGGTCTAATGAACCACATCAACGGTCTCGTCACGGACGCGCTTATCAGCTTGCCGGAGATCAAGCTGCTGCAGGAAGAGATGCAGGATGTCGCCCGCTGGATGGCCCTGGAGGAGAGCGTGCGCGAGCAGAAGCAGAGCCTGCTCGCCGACAAGGAGCGCACAGTGACGTCGAGTCTGCAGCTGGCGAACGAGACGATCCACATGATGTCGTATTTGACGTCGGAGATCCAGGAGCCGTTCGTGAAGATGCCGGAGCTGGAGGATCGTCTGGTGAGTATGCTCAACAGCGTGCTGGTGAAGCTTGCTGGCCCGCGCGGGCTAGAGCTCAAGGTGAACAACCCGGAACAGTACAAGTTCCGCCCGAAGGAGATGCTTAAGGAGATCGTGGAGACGTTGCTGCACTTTGCGCACTACCCGAGCTTCCGGCAGGCCGTCGCGACGAACGGCTACTACGACGGCCCGGTGTTCAGCAAGTGCGCGTCGATCTTAGAGCGCACGCAGCTGCTGCCGCCGGACTCAATCGCGCTCTACCAGGTGTTCGTGAGCCAGGTGGCGGAGGCGGCGCAGAGCGTGTCGAGCCTGGAGGAGACACTGGGCGAAATCCCGGAGGAGTTCCTGGACCCGCTGATGTTCACGCTGATGAAAGACCCCGTCATCTTACCCACGAGTGGCTTCTCGATGGACCGCTCGACGATCACGCAGCACCTGCTGAACGACCAGAGCGACCCGTTCACGCGTGCGCCGCTCACGCTCGAGCAGCTCAAGCCGAACGCGGAGCTCAAGGCGACGATCGAGCAGTGGATCCGCTCGCAGCAGCAGCAGCAGCAGCAGCAGGCGTCAAGCTAGCACTCTTGAGCTCGGAGCACGTCTACAGCGCAAAATGTATAAGCTCGTGTGTGTTCAGCAGGTTGTTGTGGCTATCGCTCGCATGTGCACAGGCATGACAGCCATCACCTCCCGTTTCTGTCGCCTTCCGGATTTTCCGAATCCTACCAACTTGCATATCAGAGCAAGCCCAAGTGACCCTCGTCCTGTGTTTAGCAAGCCCTCATGAACCCTGCCATTTATTGTACCTGGGTACACTTTCAGCGCCTCATTGCGCTCTTCCTGACGCTGACCCATTCCTCATATTGCTTGCTGCTGCATCAACGATCGCTTCCCCGGATCTCATGGCACCGAAGCGTAGCAGCAGCCTTAAGAAAGCGGCAGCGCCGGCGTCGGCGTCCACGTCCCTCGAGACCGCGAGCGCCGTGTACTTCTACGGCCAGCGCGACCCGCGCTTCGGGTGTCTGAGCAACTTCCACCCGTGCAGGTTTCAGGACGAGCACGGCCAGACGTTCTACTCGAGCGAGCAGTACTTTATGAAGAAGAAGCAGGAGACGTTTGACCCGGACAACACCAAGCTCGCGGTCGCGATCCTCAAGGCCAAGTCGCCGCCCGTGGCCAAGAAGCTCGGGCGGCAGGTGCAGAACTACGACGACCGCGTATGGAGCGAGAAGCGCTACGGCATCATGGTCGACGCGCTCAAGCTCAAGTTCGCCTCGGACGAGCAGCTCAAGGACGTGCTGCTCTCGACCGAGCACAAGAGTCTGTACGAGGCGGCGCACCGGGACGCAATCTGGGGCATCGGCGTGAGCGTGCTCAAGATCCAGGAGAGCTTCCACGCGACCCGCAGCTTCCGCGAGACCGGCGACCTCGACCCGGACACACGCGCCGGCTGGTTCGGCTCCAACCTGCTAGGCAAAGCGCTCGAGGAGACGCGGAGCTGGCTCATTTCGTCGATCGGCAAGCAGGCGAGTGTGACGACAGTGGCTGTCGCCGGCACAGCCGACGATAACGTCGATGGCAAGGTAGAAGACAGCGGCGAAGACAATGTCGATGGCAGTGCCAATGGCAAAGTTGACGGCTAAGCCAAGGGTGAAACAATCATTAGGGGATAGATAACTTACTTAATACCCCAGGAAGTCACGGGTACCGAGCAAGGTCATCATTAGTAGTTCAGCACGCGAGCTCCTCCCGCGCTGTTGACAGTGGTGTTTACGTTTTGTCGTGAGTCGGGTTATGAACGTGCATGCAGATGCCGTGGATTCGCTTACGCTTGCGAACGGAGGCTGGAGGCGCGCTGGATCGCGAAGACCTTCGTGTTCGTTTGTTCACCCGGGGGTTCGTGCAGCCAAGTAGCGCAGTGTATTGCACCAAGGAGTTAGTTCAGATCCAATCGAGACGAGCAAGTGCCAAACCCGCTCTCCTGAGAGAGCGAGAGAGAGAGAGAGAGAGAGAGATCTGGATAGAGATTGCATGAACACCACGTTGCGCTCGAACCCGAGTGCGTTTAGCTTGCCGCCCTTCGTGCCCAGGTGCGTGTGCTAGAGGTTGAGCGTACGTCCCTAGATACCCGAGAAGTCCTTCTAGTCGTCCGTGAGCGGGCTGCTCTTGAGACTCAGGAAGCACAGGCTGTCATTCACAGTCAGCGCGTCCACGAGGTCTTTCGCGGTCGCGGGTCCTAAGCCGTTACTCTCGAGCTCAAGGCGATCAAGGGTCGTGTTTTGGCGCAGCATCTAGGCGAGGCACTTGCCGGTCATGTCGTCGATCCCGTTATGCCTGAAGTTGAGCGAGTGTAGCGAGTGGCTGAGCGCCAGATTCTTGCAGAGCGCGCGCATGTCGACCGAGCCGAGTTGCAGGTTGGTGTGGCACTGTCGTGGCGTCTCGTCGTGCTTGAGGAGGTCTCTGGATGTGATGCAAAACGCACTGGAGCACAAACAAAGCGACCGAGCGGCTGACGGCGCATGCTCATGTGCACATTCGCCAGCAGCTTATCGATTAGCACGCTGAGCTCCCGTAGACTGCTGATGGTATTCAATACAACGACCTGTGTTGCTCGCTACAAGGACAATATATTGATCACGAACAGAGGTCATCTCTTGATAGCCAGCAATACAAGAACAATATATGGGGCAATAACGAAGTTGACTTGCCCGCGATGATCGGTGCGCCAGCCCCGACCGCCCTTAGCGCTCCCTCCTCCTCCTCTCTAACGCTTCGCTCGCCACGTTTGCATGCAGTGGACGCTGATGGCGTCATTGTTCTCGACAGTAGCAGCAGTGACGAAGGCGACAGTCAGCCGCAGGTGGCGCGCAAGTCGGCGCCTGCCGCCGCCGCCGCCGCTGCTGCTTCCGCTTATGACTCGGACGAGCACGCGCAATTCCTCGTGCGCGAGATCATGAGCAGCGATGACAGTAGCAGCGGCGGTGGTGACGACTCGGACGGCTACGACGATGATGTAGCCTTCGAAGGCGCCCGCGCCTTCGCCAACAAGCGCAAGCGTGCGGCGGTGCCGGCGCGGAAACCGGCGAAGGCAGCGAGCACAGGGAAGCAGGACCCGCGCAGCGCAAAAAAGAAGAAGCAAGCGGTGAAGCGCGCGCGGTACGTCTCAGCGGACGACGCGAGCGAGAGCAACAATGATGATGACAGCAGCAGCGATAGCTTGAGAAGGAGGAGGAAGAGAGAACGGAGGAGAAGCAGAAGAAAAGACGGCAGCAGCGACGAGAGCGAGGCCGACGAGAGCGACAGCTACGCGTCGCGATCGCAATCGCGGCCGAAAGCGGTGGCGGCCAGGAAACAGGTCCTGCAGAGAACTCCGTCGGTCATGAAAACGCAATGGAAGAGCGCGAAAGCACCACCGCTGACGCCACCTGCGAGACCGTCGCATGCACCCGAGTACATTGATATGCTGTCGGAGTCGGAAGAGGAGAGCTTGGAGTCGGAGGAAGACAGAACGCGACACCGTAAGCAGCAGCAGCGGACGACAGACAAGAAGTCACATCGGAGCAAGCGAAGCAACAGTCACAGCTCGCTCTCCTCTGTTGAGCACTCGTCACGGCACACGGTCGTCACAGAGTCGCGGCAACTCCCGAGGAAAAATGGTACTCCGACGACGTCGAGCGTCTCGTACAACCGAACCGACCATGCATTCCACCAGTTGACGGAGAAGCTCTCCTTCAGCGAGCTGCAAGCACAGCGCCGAGAGCTGGAACAGCTCCGTTTGATGCACAAGCGCGCAGGAGCAGGAGGCGGTGGTGCAACATCGTCAGCCCCATCGCCATCAGTAGCCCATAAGCCACCGCGTTTGGAGTCCAGGAAGAGTGTTGCGCTAAAGTCGAGGGTGGACGAAATCGAGAAGCGGGTGAAGTCTGCGTCGAAGGTGCTGCGAGAGGCACCATCACTCACAATAGACTCATCGTCGCGCGAGGTCGTGATCCCGACGTCGAGACCACCTGCCAGTATCAGCTCCAGCATCGCCAGCGACAAAGTCATCAGGAGTAGTACGAACACTGCGATCACTGCGATTGGCTTTACAGGCGCGCTCCGAAGTTTGGACTCAGATCGGAACAGAATCCCGGTGGTGCACAACACTGCCTGGCGGCGGCTACAATTCATGAGAGCACCACCGAACATTCTATCGCTCGAAGCAGAGCATCTGGCGCCGTTCTCTGATGGTGTTATACTGGCAGCTTTCGACTGGTGCAGATGTACACACGTTCGAGGGACTCATATATGCTGCGTGTTGTGGTGTGCTGGTTCTTGCTGCGCAGAGTTCGACCGTCCACTGCCGGATTTCGACCCAACGGGTGAGCTCGAGAAAAAGACTCGGATTCTGTCTTCGTTTGGACAAACTCTGAAGACAACGGAAGCGAGCTATAGCCCCGATGTGAGTGATAGTGCAGTGTGAATATTGCATCAGTGTCGACTTGTGACACTGACGTTGACTCGTGCGATGCGTGCACCGCTATCACAGTCCTTCACACAGGAGGACATGAATGAGAAAGTCCAGGAACTCATCTCAGAGGCGCTACCTCTCCTGCAAGAGTGTCACAAGCGACGTGTGCGAACCATCTTGCGGGGCACACGAGAGCAGCTGCGATCGTACTTCCACGAGTACCGACAGAGACACACCCAGCTGCAACGATCCGGCAGTAAGTTTTGTATGTTAAGTTGGTGATACCTTTGATCGAAGCACTGAGCTAACGCGCGATTACTTGCTTATGGGTTGCAGTACCTCACCAGACATTCGATCTTACTTACAGCGAGCGATCGGATGCGCGGCGTCTGTCCCAGGCTCGTCGACTGCGAGCACCAAAACTGAACTCGATGGTTGGCCAAGTGCGGTACTTCGTGTCGCACAACGCGTCCAAAGCAGATCCGGAAGTGGTGGTCGAAGGAGATGCGGAAGCGGAGGCTGTGGTCGTGTTCGAGGCCACCGAGGCGACCAAAGAGCAAGTCGTGTATCCGGAGACAGTGATTCAGCTGAGCGACGATATCCCTCCGCTTCGCAAGTCGTGGGCGTACATTGGCGTGCGGAAGAACGTACACGTCGCGGACGACCCGATTCTGCGGTACATCCCGTACTTGGGCGAGAACACGCGCGTGAACATCGATCCGAATCGCTACTCGTCGACGACGATGGACAAGAGCAAGCGAGTGGAGTTAGTTGGGAGTCAGAAGGGATCCGTTTTGGAGCTCAAGTCGGTCGTCACGAGCGCGTTAGACGACGAGCTGATGGAGTACTTGCTGCGTTTTGTCGTCTGCGAGTGCGGCGATTCGAAGAAAGTGTACGAAGCGCTGCAGCGGTCGGGAAAGTTCTCGCAGCCCTACAGCGACTACTGCGAGATTAAGAAGAACGACGATGCTGGGCGGAGATTAGTGAGGCGGATCACATCGATGCAGAGCTTGATGAGCGGTGCGTCGGACGTCCAAAACATCGAAGAGTGTGCGGGCAAAATTCGGGAGTATCTGCAAGCTCTCGGTTCCTCGTGCTGGTTCCTGCAACCGCGCGTCAAGCGGGAGGGACTGTCGAACCGCTTGAAGCCTCCGATCCCGTTCTTCGAGTCGAACTACCGCCGCTTCCCTCGCGGCGGCGGACTCCGCAGGACAAAAGTATACAATGACTCGACCGAGTGGTTCCGGGATCTCTTCTGCCGGCGGTGCTACACGTACGACTGCGACGAGCACGGCATTATGCAGCCGACTCCGTTGCGACGCACGGATCCAATCAACCCTGTAGTGCGCAAAGCGGGGCTTGCTCTGCGTGACAACCCTACCGGAGTGGTCGTGGACATGGTCGAAGCCGATATGAGCAGCACAGCTGACGGCGTGATCGAGTTGTCAGACAGCTCTTCTGATGAGGAAGAAAAGGAGAATGCAGAGCAAGTGAAGATGCCAAGCGCGTCAGCGAGCGCTTCCGACGACGAGTCCTCAGCTCGTCGTCGCTCGCGACGATCGCAGACGAGGATCTCCAGCCTTGCAAGCGCCAGTCTGAAGATCCAGGAGAAGATGCAGGAGAAGGAGCGTCGGCGCCAGCGGCGCATCGAGGCGAAGCAGTTTAGACAGCTGACGCGCGCAGGCGACGATTTTTCCGAGTACCTGGACGACTCGTACATGAATACGGTGATGGAAGTCGTGCAGTCCCTCTTATCGAAGGAGACGACTTGCAGTCCAGATTGCTGGAAGAAGCGTGAGAGCAGCGAGTTTGCTGCTGCTTCCTCGGTTGTCGAGCCCTCCGCTGAGTCTATCACAGTTGCCGAGGGTGCTAATCCTACGACTGCTGCTGCTACCGCCGAAGTTGCTGATCCTGGTTCTGGCGCAGCTGAATCAACTTCTCTTCGTGTTCCGGCTGGTGACGCCGCTGCAGTTGGTGAGTCTGTCATTGCTGAAGCAACTGCTGATGGATCTTCAAAGAATCCCAAACAGAGCATTGAGAGTGTTTCGCCGACGCCTGCGGCGCCTGCCTCCATAACAGCAGCAAGGACAGCGCCAAGGCCAGTCCACACATTCAACGACGCTGAGGTGCTGCTGATCCGGAAGCTGTCATCCACAATTGGCGATAACTCGTGTCTCATTGCAGCGATGCTTCGAAGTGCGAGTTGCACGTGCGAGCAGATCTCGCAGTTCTTAGAGCTCGAGCAGAAGACTCGATGGTCGAAATCTGGCGAAGATAACGACGGATACAGGCGTCGGTCGTCGTCGGCAGATATGCCGAATCGCAGACGCCAGAAGAGCGACCGCCACAACCAGGACTACTCATTTTCCGGGAACCGCGAGCTGCTGAGGCATACTCGTGCGCATCGACATCACGACAAGGGCAACAAGCACAGCTACCAGCCGTGCAACCACGACGGCATTTGCGACGGTTGCGAATGCATGAAGCGAGACCACCACTGCAACAAAGCGTGTTCGTGTCCACGCGATTGTCCGAACCGGTTTCAGGGCTGCAAGTGCAGCCTGGGCAACTGTCGCACGAAGGCGTGTCCGTGCTATAGCGCAGGACGCGAGTGCGACCCGGACTACTGCTTCTGGTGCGGAGCCAGCGACGCGGCAGTGATGGTCATCGGCACAAACCCGGAGCGGCGACTGAACTACGACATCGGGATCTGCTGCAACGCCAACTTGCTTCGCGGCGCTCAGCGGAAGATAGGCATCTCGTTCTCGACGACGCACGGATGGGGAGCGTTCGCCTTGGAGCCGATTCGTAAGGGTGAGTTCCTCTACGAGTACACGGGCGCGCTGATCTCGGATGACGAGGCAGAGCGTCGCGGCAGCATCTACGACGTGATGGCAATCAGCTTCCTCTTTGATGTGAATTGTGACGAGGTGGTCGACGCGACACGCAAGGGCAACAAGAGCAAGTTTGCGAACCACAAGGCACTCGAGTCGGCGAACTGCGAGGCGAAGATTTTGCTGGTAAATGGCGAGCACCGCATCGCTCTGTACGCGCGGGACGACATCGCGGTCGGCGAAGAGCTCTTCTTCGACTACGGGTACACACACGAGACCGCGCCGAAGTGGAGCAAAGTGGAGATTCGTCGTGGTCAGCGATTCGAGGTCAATCAGCACCAGGACGACCAGGAGATGGATCTGCTCCAGGACTTTGGCGACGACGACGACGATGACGACGATGCCTTCGACTCGGACTAATAGCGAAGGCAGTATTTATTCGTCTCCCCCGTCACTCTCTCTCTCTCTTGCCTCATTCTCTTCAGATATGCTACAAACCCCGAGACCGAGTATGCGATCTGTTTTCCATGCACTCGTATGAACGAGAAAGCCAAACGAGCTGAGGGTTATTCAAGAAGCTGCGTGGATTCGCAGAGAAGCCTTCGTTGCCTCCATCTCAACCTCTGACTGCAATCGGTACAACAATACTCGCATCGATTCAATAGTTGTGCGATTCCCCATGCGCTCCCTCGCTCAAAACAACTCGTTCTCCTTCGCAAGACGCAGGAGGCTCAAGGCGCCAGTGCACGCGAACGGCCGGAACGGCTCCTCATGCTCATCCTTCGCCTTGCTCTTCTTGCTTCTGCTTTTGCTCTTCGCCTTGTCCTTCTTCTTCTTCTTTGACGACTTGCTCTTTTTCGCCCCCTCGAGTTGGCTCACTGCCTGCTCTCCATCGTCAACCAAAGTTTCGGTCCCACCTGCTGCAAAGGCGGTGGTAGGCTGCAGAGTCTTGCGAACACGAACTCGTCGCACAGGTTTCGTCTGCCCGCCAGTCACTGCGCTTCGCGGTGATCTTGAAGGTGTTCTCTCAACGGCAGGAGGCTCGTCCTCGCTCTCGTCACTGTCATAGTCTGCGCCATAGCCGTCGCTCTTCGAGTCTTCTCGATCAGCTTCGTCGCCACTCATCTCGATCCGGACACTATCATCGCGGATCTCATCCGCGTGCACTGATTCCCAGCTACCCGACGACGACACGGCGTCGTGGGACGTAGACGTCACCGGCGGTATCTCTACGCTCTCGTAGTGCTGAAAATCGTCATCTTCGTTCTCTTCGCCGTCCGCGCCGACGCACTTCTCTTGATAGCGCTCCCGGTAATCGTCGGCATCATTGTCATCGTCATCGTAGTGGCCATCGTTCTCATACATTCTCTGCGACTCGACCACTTCTTCCGTTTTCTCCTCCTTCTCCTCCTCTTCGTCAGAGTCCGCGTACGCCGACGCATTTGTTCGCGGCGGCAAACGACCAAAGTCTCTCTTCCACAACCGGCGGATGTGAATGTGGTGGTCAAAGAGCATCTGGAAGTGCTCCTCGCTCGTCAGCTGCTGGCTGAAATCGCGCGGCAGGCGGCTGAAGATCATCGCCACGACCATGTCGAGCACGTTCATCCCTGTCGTGAGACCGTGCGCGCCGCCCTCAAACATACCTTCGCACTCGTGCTCCTGAAGCTCTGGTTCCTCAAGGTACGTGTCCAACAATGACACGAGCCGCGTCTCGATGTCTTCGAGCTTGCGCAGCAGCAAGTACTCCTGACTACTGCTCTTCGTCTTCGTGCCTGTACCTTCTTTTGCGGCCAGCTTTGCCAGCTTGTCCTTGAACGAATTTCGCAGCCGCGTGAGCTGCTCACATCACACAACAGAGCGCGTGGCGACACGCAGTTAGCCACCTCGCTCAACACTTTTCTTCGTATCTCTCATTAAACATGAGCGTAACCAACGCACATCGTCGATCTCTGCGCTCAGGCGGTCCTGCTCCGTTGTGTAGATCTCGTACTCCTTCTCAGCGAGCACGTCGAGCTCGAGAGCGACATCGAATTTCCACTTGATATCGCGCGAGCACCGCCGCAGACAGTCCTTCAGGTAGTCTACGCTCTTCCAGCGCGACGGTCGCGAGAGCACGTGCAAGAACTCGCTCAGCTCGATCCCCTGGATCTCTGTCGGGTAGTCGACGAGCCCGAACACATCGTCCGGGTACGCGGCATGCAGGTTCGCGAGCATGGCGCGAGACGTGCCGTAGGTGCAGTGAAAACACGATTCTAGGACACATCCGCAGAGCCACAAGAGGTCCCAAAGCTATCGTGAGAGTTCGTCCTGCACCAAAAAGCACTAGTAGCGACAGGACACAGCAGACGCACTCTGCTCGAAGAGCACCTCGACCATTTGCGTGAAGTGGCGGTGCAGTGTCTGCTTGACAAGCTCGAAGAGCTGCCGCGTGTCGTCGGCCGAGAGTGGCGTCTTCGTCGGCTCCGGCGGAAAGTGCTCGCGCTGCAGCCGCGTGAGGTTCACGAGCAGCAACGGGAAGTCGTCCGGCAGCTCCGGCGTGTCCTGCTCCTCCCACGCGCCGATCTCGAGCGCAGCAGTCGCTTCAGCTGCTACTGTCGTCGCTTCTTCCAGTTCGCCGACCTCGGCATCCTCGTTGCGACCAGCAGCAGCTGCGAGTCCCGTGTTGAAGTCGCGTGTCTCCCAGGACTCGTCCTCGCCGTCGCTGCTGAAGGCGTCGCGCTGCGCTTCCGGTGCTGTGCTGCTGCTGCTGCTCGCGAGCGGCGGGCGACTGGCGCGTGCCGGCGGCGGGCGCCGCGAGAAGCCCGCGGGCAGCTGGAAGGAGAGCGCGAGCGACGCGTCGGCGAGCACGCGCGGCGGTGCCGCCACCGCCCCGGCGCGCGGCTTGAGCACCTCGAGCTTGTGCGCCATCCGGGCCTTCTCGTCGGTCTTTCTGATTGAATGGCGCGGATCGAATGGCTTCGTTAGCAACAAAATCGCTTCATATAAAATGACGCATGGTTGCATTCGGTGGTATAATGAAAACAAGATACTGCGGTGCTGCGTGCACATGCACGTGCCGCGTGCTGCTCGCTACGTGAGCTTGGCGCGGCTTCAGCCGTAGCACCGGATCATGTCGGTGCAGCCCTTGTCGGCGCACTGGCCGCCCTTCTCGAGGTACTGCTGGTGGTAGCTCTCCGCGAGCCAGAAGCGCTTGGCGGCGAGGATCTCGGTCACGATGGGCTTGCGCAGCTGCTGCTGGTGCGCGGCGCGCGACGCGTTCGCCTGGTCGCGCTGGACGTCCGAGTGGAAGTAGATGCCCGAGCGGTACTGCGTGCCGATGTCGTTTTTCTGCCGGTTGAGCGTTGTGGGGTCGTGCACGCGCCAGAAGAGCGCGAGCAGCTCTGGGTACGTCACCTGCCGCGAGTCGAACACCACGCGCACCGCCTCGGCGTGCCCGCTCTTGCCCGAGCACACCTGTCTGTACGTCGGCTGCTGCGTGCCGTGGCCCTGCGTGTACCCGACCTTGGTGTCCACCACGCCCGGCACGCGCTGGAACGCGAGCTCGACGCCCCAGAAGCACCCGGCAGCGAACGTCGCCACTTCTTCGCCCTCGCGCAGCTCGAGGCGCTCGGGATCTTCTACGCTGAGGGTCGCCGCCGATCCCGGCACTGTCTTGGAGAACGCGGCGATAGTCGCGGATGACGCCGCCGTCGAGGGCGCGCAGAGGCGCAGGCGGGAGCAGAGGCGGCGCAGCATGGGCTCTGGAGCTGGCAGAGCGGAGTGCTCGCGAGGCGGCAGAATGTGAAGTGGTGGCGACAACGGATCTTGCGGGAAAATTCTATCAACAAACCTCGCCGAGGAAGACGAGGACGACGGTGATGACCAAGATGTTGAGGCGTACAGTAGCTCCATGGCGCTGCCTGGAGATGCCTATGACGACACCGAAGAGGATGACGGAAGGTGGCGTCGCTCCGCCGTATGCGAAGGCGACCGCATGCCGAGCCTCAGCGTAATCGGCGAGCATAACCAATCGCACGATGATGCTTCTCGGCGGGTTCGCTGTCGTGCTTGTTTGTGCTTCCTAGTCGCTGCATCCGGCACCTCAGGAGCATGCGGAGCTCGGCCAACACGCTTCCTTTCTTGAGTGCTATTCAGACTTTCGTAGTGGATGCATTTGTACATGTCGGTACCTTCGCCACACCTTCCTTCACACTGCACTCACTCTCAAGACGAGCATAGCCTACATCTGCACGCCGAGGTAGAAGAGCTGCAGGCTGTGGCGCTTCTCAAAGTCCACGATGATCGCTTTCACGCACGTGTCGCTGAGCTCGGCACTTTCGTTCGCGACCGCCGCCGCGTCCAGCAGCTGGCACAGCTCGAGCGCGCACTCGCTGCCGCTGAGCGCGTCTTCCGGGGTGTCCTCGACGTCGAGGCAGATGAGGTGTAGATGTTTCTTCTTCAGACTCAGGCGAATGCGCATGCTCAGATCTGCCACCCGTTCGCACATGCAATCGAACACGTCACGTTCGTTCGTTGTCAGCGCGATCGACCCGCTAGCAAGCAATCGTTCGACGCGCGCGCCGCCGCTACCAGCAGAGCAGTCAGGACGCACCGTTGAGCACGACGAGGAACATGTTATAGTCGAGGCAGACGACAACGTCGATCTGCCGGAGCTGCTTGTTGCTGAGCGCCTGCCAGCGCTCGGGGCGCTCCTTCGTCGCGATGTTGCGCGCGAGCATCTCCAGGACGCCATTGCGCGCGAAGAGCTCTTCGTCCTCGCGCTGGAGCTGCTCGCGCATGTCGCGATAGGGCGTCTCGAAGCGGAACTCGCGGGGCGTGGTGGCCGAGCGTCCGGGGAGGCGCACGCGGTGGCCAGCGCCGAACGAGCACACGCGCAGGCCCGCGGCGCGCAGGCGCTCGTGCGCGGCGGGGCTGCGGTTGACGTTGTTGACGCAGATCATGGCGAACATCGGGCGGTGGGCGTGGGCTGGCTCCGTCGCCATGCTGCTGCTGCTGCTGCTGTCGAGGGACGTCGACGCCGAGTGGCGGCGGCGCTTGAACAACTGCCGCATCATCGTGCGACTCGTTGAGTGAGTGGGTATCGAACTGACAGTTGGGCGGTGCCACAAAAAAATGACCGTGCAATGACTCAGTCTGATTCCTCCGGTTTGAAGTACACTCGTGCGGGATTCAGGTCAGCTCGGTGACCACAATACATTGGGACCTTCACGGGTGTGCGCAACCTGCTTCACTAAACTTGGGTTTTGAACCGGGAGGCTACTATTCGGGCGCTCGCATTTTGACTGGCGATCGTGAAGCCATCTGGAGATCCCTCGAGCCAATAGTAAAGCGAACCTGATGACGCTCCTGCGCGCGCCGACGTTCGCCGCCAGCGGCGTGCGCGTGGCCGACAGCGCCGCCAAGGGCAAAGTCGTGCTGGCCACGCGCGCGTTCGCGCCGGGCGAGGTCATCTTCGCGGAGCAGGCGTTCGTCTTCGCGCCCTGGAGCACCGAAGTGTGCGCGCGCTGCGAGGAGCGCAAGAGCGACGTGGCCGCCGGGACGCTCTGCGGCTGTGACCGCGAAGGCGCTGCCCCCACTGCGCCGCTGTACCCGGGAAAGCTCAATGCGGACCATGCGCGCCGCGAGCAGGTGGTGCGCTTCATGGCGGGGCTCGAAGGAGTTGACGAGGTGGACCGCGCGCGCTGCGTGCTGCGCTGCCTCGCGATGGTCGAGCGCGACCCCAACGCACTGGTAGACGTGCTGCAGCTCACGAGCGCCAACTACGAACGCTCTCTGGCGGCGGCGACGCGGCTGCGCGCGCAGGCACCGGACGCCATCCCGGCGGGCTTCTCAGACGCACAGCTCGCGACGCTCATTGGCGTGCTCAACACGAACTCGCATGAGCTAGAGAACCTCGGCGGCTCGGGGCTCTTCCTCTCGGCGTGCCGCATGGAACACAACTGTAGCCCGAACTGTAGCTTCACGACGTACGATTCGCAGCTCTGGATGACGGCGATCAAGCCCATTGCGGTCGGCGACGCGCTCTCGATCGACTACGGCAACTTCTTCTACCGTCCGACTGAGGAACGCATGAGCTCGCTGCTCGAGTCCTACGGCTTCATGTGCACGTGCGACGCGTGCTTGATGAACGCCGACACGACGCGGTCGTTCCAGTGCCAGGCGAGCAGCTGCAAGAAGAGCGGCTCCGGTGTCGTGTGGCCGTACCCGAGGAAGACGTCGGAGCCGCTCGTATCGCCGGAAGACTTGGAGTTCGACTGGAAGTGCGGCAGCTGCAACGCGGTCGCGACGAAGGAGGAGGTGGCCAAGTTCCTCGCAGCCGAGAAGGACCTGCTCGAGAACGGCTTCCCGGAGAGTCTGGAGGAGGTGGACGCCGTGGTGAGTCAGGGTGTGATCCACGAGCGCCACTACCTGCTCTTCTGGGCTCTCGACGCGATCGGGTGTGAGGCGGCAGCGTTGATCGCGTTTTTGGACGACGAAGAGCACCACGCGAACCTGACACAGACCTGGGAGCGCATCATCGCTTACATGAACGAGGTGGTGCCGAGCGCACACCACGAGAAAACCATCTACTACGACAACCTTGCGCAGGTGCGCGTGGTGCTGGGCGACCTCGCCGGCGCCAAGCAGGCGTACACGCGTGCGTACGAGGTGGCGTGTGCAGTGAGCGGCGAGGACTGCGTGCCAACGCAGAAGCTGCGCAAGCTCATGGAGAAGCCTCCGCAGAACGCCGCGGAGCTGCGCCGGATTTACGAGGCAGACGCCAAGCCCACCCGGCCGTACAACGACGACGATGACGGCGAGGATGACGACTTTGACGAGGAGGAGGAGTACGACGAGGAGGAGGAAGAGGAGGAAGAGGAGTAAGCAAATAGACGCACAACGAAGGCTTGTTCCGCCGCATATGCTCGCCCGCTGTCGTCAGAGTGAGGCGTTCTCATATGATGATGATGGGCAAGCAGCAGCAGCAGCAAACACAGCAGCACATCAACAGCTCCATCTCTATTAACCTTGAACCTTTGTGGAGAAGCAGCAGAAGCAACAAAACCAGCGCCTTCAGCTCGCGTCACGCCACCTCCTTCGTCCGACAGCTTCCCGCGAGATGTGAGGTGCTTGTCGGCTGGCTGGCTGGACTGGCGATGCGAGCGCAGACGCGTGGGAGGGGGGGGGGATTGCATGCAGGAACAGCTAGATTAGATATACGGCGTGGACGACACATCCACCTTGGACTGCGACGTGTCCGAGCCGAAAGACATCGCGGGCGCCTCGTATGTGAAGCCCGTGAACATGCTCCGCGGGAGCGCCGAGCCGGTGCTGGATCTGCTCAGCGGCGTGCCCGTCACGGGGAGCTCCGTGAACTCTCGGTCGAAGTTGGACGTGTCTCCAGCCTCCTTCGACTGCGGGTCCGACGGCTTGAACGGGGGCTCCGACCACAGCAGCCCGTCCCAGTCCACCGACCGGAAGAACCGGTGCGCCTTGACCTCCGCTGCGCCGCGGCTGCCTAGCCGCTTCTCCGGCTCGCGGTGCAGCAGCAGTGAGATGAGCGATGCCGCGTCCGCGCCGAGGTACTTGGGGATCTCGAGCGGCGCCTCGCGGATCCGCGCGAAGAGCTCCTGGCGGTTGCGCGTGTACCATGGCGGCAGGCCCGTGAGCATCTCGTAGAGCACCATGCCGAGCCCCCACCAGTCGACCGCCGTGCCGTGCCCCTTGCGCGCGAGCACCTCCGGCGCAAGGTACTCAGGTGTGCCGCAGAGCGACGTCGCGCCGCTGTCGACTTCGGTCACCTCGTCCTTCGCGAGCCCAAAGTCTGCGAGCTTGATGTGGCCCATCTCGTCGAGCAAGATGTTCTCGGGCTTGAGGTCACGGTAGACGACGCCGAGAGAGTGGAGGTGCTCGAGTGCGACGACGAGCTCCGCAGCGTAGAAGCGCGCCATGGTCTCGTCGAACTTGCCCATGCGCGAGAGGTGGAAGAAGAGCTCGCCACCCGGGCAGTAGTCGAGCACGAAGTAGAGCTTCGCCTGTGTCTGGAAGGCGTAGTGCAGCCCGACAATGAACGGGTGGCTCGCGACGCTGAGCACGCGGCGCTCGGTCTTGGTGTGCTCCACCTGCTTGCGCTTGAGCAGATGCGCCTTAGAGAGAATCTTCATCGCGAAGATCTTGCTGTTCGTCTTCTTGCGCACGAGCGTGACCTTGCCGAACGAGCCCTTGCCGATCACGCGGATGAGCGTGAAGTCCTCGAGCCCGACCTTGTCGTCAAACGTCGCGGCGTCCACGAGCGACTCGAGCTCCAGCATGCCGCCGTCGTCTGTGCTGGAGGACGACGAGGCCGGACCGGACGACGTCATTTCGGCGCGAGGGAGGAGCTTACGCGATGTGGGAGGAGCGACGGGCGGACGGACGGACGAGCCGTTCTTGGAAGAGCGTTCGTCACGTAGGCAGGCAGGGAAGGGCGGAGCGCTCCGGCTAAGATGGCGCTCTTCGCGCGCGCTCTCGAAGCACTGTGTTTTCTCTCTCTGTCTCTGCTGGACTCGCTCTTCGGGAATCACCCAAACGCCTGTGGACCACACCATTCATCATCTTGTAGTATAATCGAGCGGATGGGATCGAAAACAGCTGGTTTGCGACTTGGTTGGACTTGATCAAGGTACATTTTTGTAGTTGCTGAAAATATGCAGTAGTGAAGAAACCAACTCAATACTGTCCTGCATATCATCGGCGTTTGGAAGTACAATGGAATCCGAGTAATTTCACTACTCAGCGCTGCAGGTCATAACGAAAGCGGACATTACGCAAGTCCATCGAAAACCAAAATCCGGATTCGAACAAATGGACAAAACAGTTTATCCAAATGAGATTTTTGTACTCCACTTTGTACCGACTCAGAAGCTGGGACTTTGAGACTTTAACCACTGGGTCGGGTTTCAGACCCGACACATTTAACCCACCCATGTAACAGCACGACAAGTAAATAGAGTGTGCGCCAAAAAGATAGGAGCACGATATAACAGTAAAAAACGACTCGTTTGATGTTCAAGCTTGCGTCTGCAAGTGGGCTTCTTCGGATACATGATTAAATGCGTTGTGCTCCATCTGGTGCTGTGTTTTAAGCTTGAAGCAAGCGAGTGGCCGCTCATGACGGCCGCTTAAGGTGAGAGTCACTATACGCGGACGCGACAAAGTGATCAACACATCTATCCATTGGTGCACTTTGAGAACAACTACGGTGATAGTTTGCATGCTTTCATGTCTAACAACTATCTCGCATTACCATGCTCTTGTGCCATTGCTGAATTTGCATTGGAGTAAACCGGTGGTGATCTGAGCGCTGGATCTAATGAATATTGAGCAGGTCATGATTTTGACTCACGCGTCGACGAAAATGTTGATGTGAGCAATATCAAACGCCAGCGGCAACTCAGTAAATGTTCTTCTAGCGTTTTTGATGATCTCAGACAGCTATACGATGAAGAAGAGTATGTAGCGGCCTTAAACACTAGACATGCATGCGTTAACGCAACTCAAGCGTTACTTGCTGGCTAACGTCTACTCAACTACGATCTTATAAAGAAACTTGCCATTGAGGCTAGCCTTTGTCCCATACAGCACGAGCTTCAGCAATGTAAGCATTTACCATACGTCAGGGTGTACACATCCATACAGCGGCTGCAGTGCGTTTTATCGGTGCGGTTGCGTGGGTTGAGCGCTGCCTGGGTGACCAGACAAACTGATCGCGCGTGATTCTCTTGGATGAAATGCCATTTGACAACTAGGACGCAGTAGAATGTCAGAAGATGCTTCGAATGCACCTAATCAAGCTCAGCATCATTTTTGTTGAGAGACGCTGTATCATCCAGAACGACAGCGCTGGCATCTAAAAAATGCGCCGAGTGGCAGATTTCTAGCTGAGCTCGAGATCTTGACCATGAACAGATGAGTGCTCTCATCGGACTTCATCCATATTGAGAATGTGTGGAGTATGATGGGGGGGGATGTGTGTAGATAACGAGTCGCCTGTATAGCCATGTAGCCGATCTCACTGCAGCGGTGTGAGCTGCCTGGACCAATATCACCATCAAAGATCTAGACAATCTGACTAACAGCATAATTGGCTGCTACATTGCTGTTGTGCGCAGCAAAAAGCTAAGATAGGTTGTTTGACCGTCGAACACAGTACACTACAAATTACAAACACTATCCATGTGCGTTTGCACGCTTTTTTGCTTCCTCAAATTGCGCCAACCGATAGATGTGTTGATCACTTTGTCGCGTCCGCGTATAGTGACTCTCACTTCATATGGCCGTCATGAGCGACCACTCGCTTGTTTCAAGATCAAAACACAGCACCAGACAGAGCACGACGCACTCAATCATGTATCTGAAGAAGCCCGTTTGCAGACGCAAGCTTGAAGATCAAATGGATCGTTTTCTGGCTATTATGTCGTGTCACGATCTTTTTGGCGCACGTTGCAGCTTAGGTAGATGAAGATTGAGGTATAGTTTTCATCTTTGTCATCTCATGTCAGTAGGGCTTGCAGAACTCTCATCATTGCAAAGTGGTGGTGAGGCTCGCGTGCTCTATGTGCTGAGCAAACTAGATAAGTCAGTAGTGACGAAGGTATGCCTGCAGGCGGTAGAGAAAGCAATCTAGTAGAGAAAGAAAGTGGCGGTGAGCAGGACATGCTTTCCAAGACAAAGCGTCTCCACAGGTCCAAGAACTAGGGACGCTCGTGTGCGCGATGACCGCGCTTGGGCTCAGCTGTGCCAACGAAATGCTATGAAAGAAGCTGGGCTGGTGTCCTGCATTCTTTTTCACCTCAGCCCCGACACCATCTAATCGCATATTGTTAGGAGGGTCAAATATAATCGCACTTCCAAATTCAAAACCATGCCGGTCAAACACCAGGTCGAGGTGGCACCATCTGCTGACGACGCCGCGGTTGAGTGCGCGCTGGCGGACGCGTACGTGATCGCCGCCGAGACGGAGGGCGTCGGCGACGACGGCTCCGCGTTCTCGCGCGTCGAGCCGCGCGCGCTCTCGTGGGACGAGCGCCGGCGCCTCGCGCTCGATCTCACGAACCTCGCGCCGCCCGACTTGCCCGGCGCGCTGCTGCTTGTGCGCAGCTTCGCGGACGCGGGCGGCGCGCGCGCGAGCGGTGTCTCGAGCTGTGAGTATGCGCCGCCCACGGCGACGCGCTGGGACGCGACGCACGTCGGGCACGAGGCGCCACCGGATACCGTCGACCCGATCCAGTACGAGTGCGCCGTGGACCTGGACGCGGCACACCCAGAGCTGCTGCGCCGGCTGCGCGACTACGTGGATCAGTGTTACGTGCCGCACTACGTGCCGCGCGAGAACTGCGGTATCTGTGAGGGGCTCTGGTCCAGTGGCCGTGTCATTGCGTGCGGCACCGACGCGTGCGACACGCGCATCCACGAGGAGTGCTTCGGCGTCGTGCTGCGCGAGCGCGCGGGCGGCCCGTGGCACTGTCCGTCGTGCCTGTTCGGCCGCCAGCTCATGTGCGCCGTGTGCATGCAGTTCGGCGGTGCGCTTAAGCCCGTCGCGATGTCCGCGGTCGCCGCGAGCCACATCGGCACCGGCGTGGACGACCAGAAGTGGGTGCACGCGCTCTGCGCACTGGCCATCCCGGAGCTCGTGATGCGCGACGTGCCGTCGATGGAGCCCGTGGACGGCTTCGAGGAGATCGAGAACGGCCGCTTCCGATACCTCTGCGGCGTCTGCAGGAAGCGCGGCGGCGCGTCCATCATCTGCGAGCACGAGGGCTGCAACGTCGGGATGCACCCGCTGTGTGCCGGTAACGCCGGCTACATGGTCGGCACCGAGGCGAACCCGCTCGCGGTGTTCTGCGAGAAACACCTGCCGCTGTCGCGCATCATCGGCGCGAAGCGGCTGATCAGCGACGAGGACCTCGTCGAGGAGATTATGAGCGAGAACAACTCGCTCGACGAAGACCTCGACGAGAAGCTCCCGGCACTCAACGACTCGCAGCGATACTCGTTCATCCTCTCCTCCACGCCGTATCTGTACCAGAAAACAAAGCTGCTTGGCGACAGAGCGACGATAAAGTGGGGCAACGACGGCGCAGTGCTGGACAAGAAGACCGACGTGCGCGCCAAGACGTATGCGAACGCGCGCCTTAACCAGACAGCAAAGTGGAACGTGCCGAGCGACGCTGGAGGCTGGCGAAGCCGGCGCCCGGCAGTGTTTCCGCCGCCGCCCACCACCGCCAGCCGGATCGGGCTGCCACCCTTCCCGGCAGCGTCCGCGCTGGTCGGCGCGATCGTGGACTTTCTCGTGAAGGAGCAGGGTGGCGACTGGGTGCGCGCGCGCGTGGTCGAGTGGGACGCAACGAAGCACAAGCATCTTGTGCAGCTCGTGACGACGAGCCAGCAGCTGTGGGCGTCCCTCTCGACGCTCAACACGCTCGTGCTGTATATCCCAGGCGAGGAGAACGTCTTGGATGGTCCGCGCGTGCGACTGTACCGGCCGGTGAGCCAAGGCGAAGCTCTCTGGCGACCCAAGCCTCGCACGTTCGCACCCATGTCATCGCCGTGACAATGACAAGTAGGCAAACAGTAGGGCGAGCGATGATGATGATGATGATGATGATAGGTAAATAGCGACGACGTAGGATTGCTGCTCTCACAGTGCTCCGATGGTGTGACGACTCGCAGCGCATGCATTGTGCTCTTGCTTGTGTGGTAGACGGATTGACTACGATTGCCTCACGCCCGCCATAAACTACTAACGTGCTGCTTCTCTTGCCAGGAACGCAGTCAGGTAGTGACTAGTAGTCGCATACCGCGCCGCAATCATCTCCGTGTCGATCTGCGGACTGTAGTGTTCTCGGAGCCACAGGAAGATTTCCAGGTGTTGCTGTCTCGCAACGAAGTGTGTGACGTTTGCCGAGCAGCCCTCGTTCCGGTTGTGATGGAGGAAGAGCAGCCTATCGAAGTCGCCGTCAAACACCGCGTTGTTCATCGCCGTGAACGTACACCCTTCGCTGCGGTTTGTGTGCAGCCAGCGCACCATCTCCAGCGAGCTCGTGCTATTCATCGCGTACGTGGAGCACCCTTCCTGGCGATTCGCGTGCAACCACTGGACAACATGAAGGTGCCCGAGCTCTGCTGCGAGATCCATCGCCTTGAACGTGCATCCCTCTGTGCGGTTTGCGTGCAGCCAGCGGATCACATCCAGGTGACCGCGCGACGCCGCGAGGTTCATCGCAGCCGTTGTGCAGCCTTCACTCCGATGTACGTGCAACCACTTCACGACGTCAAGGTGGCCGTACTCGGCGGCGCTGTCCATCGCAAATGCCGTGCAGCCCTCGATTCGATTCTCATGCAGCCACTGCACGATCGCTAAGTGGCCGCCAGCGGCTGCCCCGTTCATCGCCCGCGACGTGCAACCCTCTTGGCGGTGCACATGGAGCCACCGTACGACCTCGAAGTGGCCGTTGCTGGCAGCCATGTTCATCGCGCGCGTGGTGCAGCCGCTGTCACGATTGGCGTGGAGCCACTGAACGACATCAAGAAAGCCGTTCGTCGCGGCGCCGTTCATCGCGGCGACACTACAGCCCTCCGAGCGGTTCGCGTGCAGCCACCGCACAACATCAAGGTGGCCATGCGTGGCTGCCTGGTCCATCGCCTCGCACGAGCAGCCCTCGCTACGATTGTCGTGGAGCCACTGCACGACGCGCAAATGGCCGCCTTTCGCTGCTGCATCCATCGCCTCCGTCGAGCACGCGAAGCCGGCTTCGTGGAGCCACTGGAGCACTTCCAGGTGGCCCCACGCAGCCGCCGCGTCCATGCCGTCCGACGCTGAGGGACGCGCAGCAAAATTGCACGCGTCCAGAAAGCACACGATGTCGAGATGACCCGCGACGATCGCGACGGTCATTGCTCTCGGCGCTCGGATGTCGCCTGCGTGCTGCTGCAGCCATCGGACGACCTCCATGTGTCCGTTGCGAGCTGCACTCTCCATCGCCACGTTCGAGCACCACGCTCCAGTGCTTGGTCGCTCCTTGTCGTAGTATGTGCGCAGCCACTGCAGCACTGAGAGGTGGCCGTGCTCCGCTGCAAGATCTGCGAACACCGGGCTCCAGAGCATGTCGCCCCCGCGATGTGTTGCGAGCCACCCAAGCGCGTGGCAGTCTCCGATCCTGCACGCCTCCTCCGCCCCACGATGTACGAAGCTCGGCGCTGAAGCTACCGAGGATGTGGGTGTTGAGGGACAGTACTCGAGACAGAGCCACTCGACCGCCTTGGCGCTGCGGTTGCGCACTGCGTGCACAAGCGCGTTACTGAACTGCAGCGCGCGGTAGTGCGGATCCAGAACCCCAGCGTTTCTGTCGAAGCTCTCGGAGCACCCGGGGCTTTGCGAGCTCCAGACATGGCGAAGGATTCGCTCGCGCTCGCGAATTCGACGCATGAGGTGCACAAAGTCGCGTTCGCTCGCAGCCACGAGCGACCAGCGCGCCGAGCCGTCGAGGAAGCTGCTCACGTGCTGCGCCACGTGCGCGACGCCTGCGACACGTGCGTGTGCCTGGCACACGACGCGCGCGGAGGCGAGCGGCGGCAGCAGATGCTTGGAGCCCATCCTGCCCAAGGTGCGCGAGTCAGCAATGAATAATACGGGAATATGAACTGTAAGTCTACTCGGTACTTCGTTGTGCACGAGCGCACTGCACTTCCGACTTGTGGGTATCATAATGTGGGACCTGGCTTCTCCTGCAAGCTCTCCAAGCCAACTGTAGCATCGTGTCAACTGCCTCGAGCGCACGAGAGAGAGAGAGAGAGAGAGAGAGAGAGAGAGAGAGAGAGAGAGAGAGAGACCGACAGCGTGTTGGCCATTATGCAACTTGCGCAGCTTGGAAGACTTGGAACGCGATACACCACCAAGAACTGTAGAGATGTTCCGAAACAACTGGGACTTCGTTGCACCGCCGTCGTGGCTGGGCTCGTTGGCAGGAGAGGAGGCGCTCATAAGCGGGCTGGACGTGGATGACGACGACGTTGCCTTTCCCACGACGATTCTCTTCGTTCCGGCTGAACGCGAGCGCGATGAAAACGATGACATCAAGCAGTCCGCTGCGAGGGCTGCTGCTACAGTTGGTGGCACCTCGGGGCTAAGAGGCGACGAAGGCGCTGTGGTGGGGAGTGGTGGCAATGACGAGGACGACAATGTCGACGACGATTTCTTCGCGGATCTTCCGCCGGGAACGCGAGCGCTCGAGACGAAGATGCCCCCGGACTTGATGCCACCAGTGGAGAAGAAAACCAAGGACGGCTATGCGTTTTACACGTACTCATACAGCCGCTGCGCGACACTGGGTGATAATATGGAGCTCGTGAGCAGCACACGCCGCCGCTACGAAGATTCGGGTGGATGTCTCAAGGCGGTGCACAAGCGCCGCATGGGAGATCGCACACTTGAGTCGACGTGGAAGAAGCAATCGGCGGAGGACACGGAGGCCAGCCACGACGTGCAGGTTTCCGTGCCAGGCGACTCGAAGCAGCAATTCGAACAAGACTGGGTCGACACGCCGTTCGGGAAAGCGCAAGCGAACGCCAAAGCGAAAGGCCAAGCTCGCCAAACAGTCTACCCGGATGAGCCGCCAGCGGTCGAGATCCCGTGAGCGCAACGAGATTGTGAGTTGTCTTGAGGCTTGAGTAGTGTTTGGATGGTGTGAGAGTCGAGTCTGTAGGAGGAAGAAGGCCAAATGGCATGTGGTTACATCGAACACATTCATTGTGAACGAGCCAGTGTACAAGCATGTTTCGGAAGCCCGCGAGGTCTTCATAACGCCGTCCATTCACTGGCGCATGTGTTGTTGCGCGTGTTGCTGGTGGAGACGATACTCACAGACCCAGCTTCTTGAGGAACGCACGGAGATCATCGCGCTCATAGAAGCGCCAGTGAATGTCGTAGACGTCGACGTTATCGCGGTAGTGCTCGCATAGCCACAGCCACAACTCGACGTGGTCGCCGAAGTTTCGGATTGAGCGCGAGACCTTGGGCGAGCACCCTTCGCGCACGTGGTGGTGCAAATACAGCACGGTCTCGAAGTCCGCGTTCGCGACTGCATTGTCCATCGCGGCAGACGTGCAGCCCTCGCTCCGGTGCAGGTGCAGCCACTTCACGATCTCGCATGAGCCGGCTTCGTCCATCGCGTCGGGCGATGAACCTTCCGAGCGGTTCTCATGGAGCCACTGGAGCACTTCCAGGTGGTTCCTTCTGGCGGCGCGCACCATCGCCTCTTCGCTGAAGCACGCGAAGCGCCGCTCGTGCAGCCATTTGATGACATGCAAGTGTCCGCCTTCCGCGGCAAGGTCGCCAACATCGTCGCGACACAGGCGCTGCCAGAAGATCGTCTCGGGAGTACCAAACACCGAGCAGTGCGCGTGGAGCCACTCGACGACGTGCAGATGGCCGTTCTTGATCGCGCCTTTCATCGCTCCCTCTGTGCATCCTTCGTCGCGGTTTGCAAACAGCCATCGGACGACGTCGAGGTGGCCGCTGGCAGCTGCGCCGTCGATCGCAGCTTCGGAGCACCCCTCCGTCCGATGCGTGTGCAGCCACTGCACAACGTCCAAGTGCCCCGCACTCGCTGCGCCATCCATCGCGTCGGTCGAACATCCCTCCAAGCGGTTCTCGTGCAGCCATTGGACAATGTGCAGATGGCCATGCAGCGCAGCGTTGTCCATCGCTACGGTACTGCACCCTTCAGTACGGTTTGTATGCAGCCATGTAAGCATCTCGAGGTCACCGTTGCTCGCCGCCCACTCCATCGCGCGCCTCGTGCAGCCTGTGGTCGCGACCTCGTGAATCCACTGGAGCAGCGCGAGGTTCCCGCTGCGGGCGGCATCATCCATGCCGCGGTCACTCAGGACGTGGCCCGAGTCGTAGCCACGCTCGAAGAGGAACTGGGCGACCTCGAGGTGGCCGCCCTGGATCGCGGCGCGCAGCGCTGAGATGGAGCCTGCGCCTGTATCATGTAGCCAGCGCACGACGTGCAGGTGGCCGTTCCGCGCCGCGGCGCTCATCGCGTTCTCTGAGCACCCGCCGCTCGCTGGCTGCTGCGTGCTGAGCCACTGGAGCATCTCGAGGTGGCCATTCTGTGCCGCGAGGTCGGCGCAGCGCTGATCAGCCTGGTGCACGAATCGTGGACTCCAGAGCAGGCGCTCGCTCTGGTGCGTGGCGAGCCACTGCGCGATCTCGAGGCGGCCGAGCTCGACGGCTTTGTCCATCGCGAGCGACACAAACCCCCACGGGCAGTAGTGCGTACAAAGCCATTGTACAGACGGCAAACTCCCGCTTGCCACCGCCCCCACAAGCGCGCGCCGGAAGAGGAACGCGTGGTAGTGCCGGTCGCGCTCCGGCTCGGCGCGCGCGTTCACGCGTTGCAGCAGTCGCAGCGATCCGAGCGCGCCGCCGCGCTCCACGGTCCAGAAGCGCGGAAGCGCAAAGTCTAGAAACACGCTCACGCTCTCGACGACATGTGCCAGTGCGCCAGCCTCGTGTTCGCGACACACGACGATGGCGCTTGTGAGCGGTGGGAGGAGCTCTTCCTCGATCATGTTTGTGACGCTCGTACGTAGTGTGTCAGAATGGCAAATGGCTTCACAGCCACAGGTTACGTTATGTAGCCTATCGTAACATGTAACCTGGTAAACCAGCAAACGTCCTTCAGAAGTGGACGCACGAGAAGAGCTTGAGATCAATACATTAGCGGAGATGTGGTCTAAGGGAGCAGTGGCTGGACTCATTGATTCAGCACCAGTGACTGCTTCCTCGTCGACTGCCTGAAGAGGCTGTCGCCGTCATCGTCGTCGTCGCCCAAGCCGAGGTGCTTGCGCGTCTGGAAGGACGAGGCGCAGAGCGAAAAGAATTGCGACTGCAGCTCGCGGAACTGCCGGAGCTCGTGGTACACGAGCACAGGGCGAGCGCTCTCGTAGTACTGGAATTTCTTCATGACCGCCTCGGTCGCCAACGTGAGCGTATTGCGCGCCGCCTGCAGCTGTTGGCGGGCATATGGAGGCAAGGTGCGTAGAGAGGTCAGCTTCAGCCAGGCAAGTTTGTGAGCAAGCAGAGGTCTACGTTTCCAAGGCAGCGCACCTTGACATCCCGGCGCACGATGGCCTCAGGTTTGCCACGCTGCTTCGCAAGTTGGAGCTACGTCGCCATCACGACACACACAACGGAAAATGTTGAGTAGGAATCCGGGAGCCACGTACTCACCACATGCACAGACAAGCAGCAAAGAGCTCACTTTTCGCAGCGCCGAGTCGAAGTCGAGCTTGAAGTTCTCGCGCTCGTCCATTTCGCGCTGCGATGCACACCAAACGTTCATCAACGGCATTGCTGGCGAAGCCTTTAAGAGTGATCGAATCGCACCTTGAGCGCGACCATGGCTTCGAGCTTTTTCTCGAGCGAGCCTGCGATCGTCGTCAGCACAACGCCCTTATTGGATGCAAGTCCAGCCACTTTGTCAGTCAGCGATCAACTAATCAGCCAGTCCTAGCTTCTGGAGAGCTTGACGATGCTTGAAGCAGATCGTCCCCGAGCGAGAATGCGAGTGGGTAACCAAGGAATAAAAGAGAGATGGGAAACGTACAGCGAGCTCGCGGGCGTTGCTCTCGAGCTTGAGCATGTTCTTGGGGAAATCCGAGTCGAAGGACGCAGTACCGATGCCGCTGCTTGGTCGTCGCGCGAACTCGCCCTGGTTGTTGCTGGCGCCAGCGAGTCCGATTCGCCCGGCACTCATCGTCTGGAACCCCTGCATTGCGATTTGCGCACTCGCATCGCCGATGAGCGATGAGCCGTGGCCGAGCGCCACGAGGTTCGTCGCGAAGCTCTTGACATGCGTCGTGAGCGCCGCCACGCGCTCGAGCAAGTCGAGCTGGCGAGTGCGCAGCGCGAGGTACTCGGTGTCTTCAGACGACTCGGCTTGATGGAGTTTGACGAGAATCTGCTGGAGCAGGCGGCGCTTGGAGCACCGCAGGTTCTGACGCAGCTTGCTCGGGTCCAGGAAGCTTAGACGATTCGCCATCGAGTTCGGCGGCGAAGAAAGAGGAGAAGACGAAGCTTGCTGGGGGTCGTGTTCGTTCGTCTCGGGTCCCTGGTGGCTTGCGCCATCTTTGACCACATTCTCGGGTGGGAAACTCGCGTTGCTCCAGCACACAGCTTGTCGCTGCTGCTGCTGTCCAGGTCCGATGAAGGTAACGCTCGCACGGGGCTTCCCCGGAGAGTTCATGACAGCTTGCGGAGCAGGAGTGCTTATGAATGAGGGAGGAGGCATGCAAGGGCTGTTGAAGCTGGTGACCGCAGGATCAGGACGTGGACTAAAACGAGGACGAAATCGTGGGCAAATCCGGAGACGCGATCTGGGCGACGATCTTGCAGACGCAAGCAGAGCGGTCGCCAGGTCTCCTCTGCTGGACCTACATTCGATGGCGTTGAAGGTTTCTCCTTCGAGCTGGTCGAAGTCTGCCGTGTTCGGGTGCCAAGCCAACTCGGAAAGCGGAGTTCTCGTTCGGGCTTGGTCACGAGAAGTGAGTGATAGTTATGAGTGTTGTTGACCTGTATCATGAAGTCGGTCGACCTCGCGGCATCCGAGGCTTCCCCCTCGGAGCCTCCCATGAAAAATGGAAGAGCGGCGATCGCCCTGGATGCCGTCAACTCCATTCGCGTCGGCGGCGACGACGCCACGAGCACGCACTGTGGCTCTTGCCCAGCTGGCTCCTGGCTCTCGCTGTCTTTGCTCTTCCCCACCCACATGTGAGTCCAGACTGGCGTTATTAACGCGGTCATGTCGCCCGAGAGGATCTCTGAATTTGCATATTCACTTCCAAAGGTGCTTCACAAGCTGAAGATGTATCATACAGCTGAAGATGGTGAGTATTCATTATTGGGGATTATTAGATGTAGAAGCTGTTAATAACGAATACGAAGTTTTTGTTTTGCACCAAACACTCACTTCCGCAATCGGCGCCAGCACACACACGCACACTTACGCACCTCCAGGAGCTTTGCTGCGTCGACCACTGCTCAGCCATGCCGACAGACAGCAGCAGCAGCAGCAGCAGCAGCCACGCCGCGCACATGCAGCAGCAGCAGCGTAGACGGAAGCCCACGAGCGACGCGATGTCCGCCAAAACCCTCCGCAGCGGCTCGGAGCGCTCGACGGCGTCGTCGACGTCCTCATCGTCGTCGGGCTCGCACAAATCCTCGAACGAGCCGCACAAGTCGTCGTCGTCGTCGTCAAAGCGCTCACGCGCGCGCTTCTCGGTGCCGGAGGATGCGCAGGGGCTGTCGCAGTTCGCGTCGCTCACGGGCTTCCTGCGCAAGCAGGCGGACAACGAGCAGGGCGCGTGGAACAAGTACTACTTCGCGCTGCGGCCTGCCACATTGCTCTACTACTACAACACGCCCACGGACGACCGCCCGCGCGGCATCATCGACCTCGAGTTCCTCAAGGACATCCGCTTCAACGTCGACTGCCTGCAGCGGTCCGTGGGCGGCAGCGAGCACTGCTTCCGCGTCACGGGGCAGATGCCGCGGAGAGAGGACGCCGCCGCCGGCAGCTCCTCCGAGTCTGGCGGCGGCAGACACAAGCTGCGCCCGCTCTACCTCGATCCAGAGAGCGCGCTCGAGGCGCGCGAGTGGATGCGGGCGCTCGAGACGCACCGCTTCAACGTCGAACACGCCGAGGGCTTCCACACGATGAGTGCGCGCGTGCGCGAGACAGAGCAGGCGCTCAAGCAGCGCGAGGACGAGGCGAAGCGCGTGGCGCTCATGGCTGAGAGCATCCGGCGCGCTGGACGCTCGCTGCTTAACCAACTGCGCGGCATTGAGGCGAGCGCCGACGACCCCGCCTTCGACACAGACAGTAACAACAACAACAACAACAACCAGGACGATGTCTTCTCGACGCTGCAAGAGATCGAGTCGCTCGTCGAGGACTTCAACGCCGAGGCGGCGCAACAGGCGAAGGTGATCGCAACGCTGCGCGAGCGCGAGGCGCAGCAGGAGAAGAAGCTGCGCGAGCTCACGAAACTCGCAGCCGCGATTCCGGCCAAGCCTGTGGCGAGTCCGGCGGCGGTGACGGACGACTCGTCGATCATCAGCGCCGAGGAGTTCAGCCGCATGGAGAGAGTAGGGGTAGCGAAAGGACGGAGTACGTCGGACGTGCGTGACCTGTTCAAGTTCAAGAAGACGACCAATTTCCTGGGCAAGAAGCCGGTGGAGGCGCCCGCGAGCTCGCCCAAGGTCGCGCTGGAGGCGTGCGCAGAGGCAGGCGAGGACGAAGAGGAGGGGGAGAGCGAGGAGGCGCCGGTCAAGAAGATCGGCTTCGTCGGGGTCTTCAAGAAGCGAGTGGCGAAGAGCGCGCCAGCGGCGACGGCGGCAGCGGCGCAGGCGAGCACACCAACGTCACGCGAGTCAGATGACACCGTGTCGATTTCAACTGACGACCGCGAGTCCGTGGAGGCTGCGGGCAGCGCGGACGACGTCAAGCTGCCGCGCGGCTGGGCGAAGCGCGAGAGCCGCACGAACCCAGGCGAGCACTACTACGTCCACTCGTCCGGATTTACGTGCTGGGAGATCCCGAGCGACTTCGTCGCCGACGACGAGCCGGAGGACGCGCGGGCGCGCCAGGAACCTCCCGCCGAGAAAGAAAAGGCGAAAGCGAAGAGCAGCACCGAGCCGGCAGAGGAGAAGCCGCTCGATTCGTTCGCCGCTGTCGCCGTCGCGGCGATGGAGGAGGCGGTGGCGACGCCCGACGAGAGCAGCGTGGACGAGGGCGGCAAGGCGCCGGCGAAGAAAGCGTCGAAAGGCTGGGGGTTCCTCAAGAAGTTCCCCAAGCCGGCGCTGTCGAAGGCTGCCGCAACGGCGGCGCCGGCGTCTCCGCAGTCGCCGCTCGTCGCGGTCGAGCATGAGGACGGCCGCCACGAGTTCTAAGCCCCCTATTTACACGTGCTCTCTCACCTCACATACCATAAAAAAAGACGTACAATACCAGCGAAACTCGCAGCAGCGCGCCTGCAGGGTTCCAACGTCCGAGTCTTAGCACTTGATCCTCTCTTCCTCTCTCATGTCTCTCGTGCTTCTCCCCTCTCTGGGTCGTCCGCCTGCGCGAAGTTGCCGTCGTAGTCGTCGTTCCGGTGGTCTTGAGCGAGCGAGTGCGTGCCGCCCGCCTGGAGCTGCGGCCGCTGCGCTGCCAGCCACCCTCTGTGTGTGTGTGTGCGAGTGCGTGAGCGTGTGTGCGAGTGTGTCTGTGTCTGTGTGTGCGAGTGCGAGTGCGCCTGGAGCTCCGGAGCCTACTCCGAGTGCGACGGCAGCTTGCGACGCGCCTCGGACGGGAACTTGACGTGGTTGTGGCGCGAGTAGAGCGCCAGCGGCAGCGCGGCGAGCGTCATCAGCACGAGCGCCGTGCCGGTCTTCGCGCGCCAGTTCTTCGTCTCGTGCCACCAGCCGCCCGCGGGCGACCACGTGTACTTGGGGTACGGGTACTTGTCCACGCCGCCCATGCTCCTTGCTGCTGGTGCTGCTGCTGCCTTGCTTGGACAGGTGTCGCCTGCGTTGTGTGTGGACCGCACAAGCGAGCAAAAAGAGGGAGCTCTCCGGTGGTCCACATCCATGTACCTGAATGTACCACGAGTGTACCAGCATCTGCAAAATACAAGGTGGTCGCAATCGCCTAGGCTCACTAATTTAGAAGGTACAACCTTCGACTTTGTGAGCTTCAACCATTCAATCTCACTCACTCAAAGAATGAGAACTCTTGGTACAGCGGTTCGCCGCCCTCGACTCCGTTCGCCTCTCGCTCGCGGTCGGCTTCGACCATCGGCGCCGAGTCGAGAGGGCTCTTCCGCCACGCGAACACGCGGACGTTATTCGGGAATGCCGTCTCGGAGTCATCGCTTAGGTCGCGGAGGTCCCATTTCTGGTTTGTCGGCGAGTTGGCGTGGATCTGCAGCGCGAGCCGCACGGCATTGTGGTAAATCTGCATTCGGCTTCTCTTGTGGACGGCTCCCGTTTCCTCGGACGACTCCTTCCAGCGTACGCCTCCGACATCCGGGAACAGGAACTGCTGTGGCTGGACATTGTTGAGCACTCCCACGAGCGACGTGATCACGTCCGAGACCGAAGTCTGCCACGGGATGTCGATGTTCGCCTGTCCGAAGCCCTCGCGCATGTTAAAGTACCGGATCGGGTGCTTGATCTTGGGCTTGACGGACAAGTACTCACACTCGGTTTGTCCGCAGAGTTTCTCAGCCGCAGCGATCATTCGCACGACGTCCTGCTCCGCAGCACCGCGGAAGACTACTGCTGTCTTGCCAGCACTGCACCAGGGAGCCTGCTCCTCGTCGTCGTCGACGACAACAGCAGTAACCGCGTCGTTATTGGAGACGCCAAGGTCTGTGTGTTCAGCAGCAGTAGCAGCACCGCGCAGCGATACGTGCGAGTCTTCGCCGCCAATGTCGATCTCGGCGCGGCAGCTCTGGATCTTCGCGAGCAGATCTTCGATGTCCTCCACCGTTTCGGCGTACACGAGCGTCTTGATCGGAGAGACGACATTCGCAACCTTGTTGCCTCTCCCGAGTTGGTGATCGAAGACGAACTCGCGCAGCTCGAGCGCAGAGCCGACGGTCGCAGCATGCTTCTTTTTCGGCAGCTTGTCCGCTTTCAGCGCGACCTTGCCGCCGTATGTGTTGAGGTTGAGGTACTTGCGCATCACGTGCGATAGGTGCATGTCCTCCGAGGTCTCCCACGTTGGCAGGTGCTCTTTGACGAAGTACTCGAGCCAACTCTGCTGCAGGAACCACATGCCGCTGAGGTAGTCCTGCTCTGCCATATCCTGCACGCCCAGATCGTAGCCGACGGTCGGCCAGCTCTTGTAGTCGGAAAAGGTGGGGCCACGCAGGTGGCCATTGTTGCCCCAGACACCAGGTGTCTTCCTCATGTACTGGATGTAGTCGAAGACAGTCGTGGCGTCGATCATCTTGTCGTCGTCTACGATGAGCACGTACTTGGTTTTGGCCATGTACGCGAGCAGGAAGCGGCCGTGGAACTTATGGTTAAAGTTGGACGCCGTGAACACGAGGTTCGGCAGTAGCTTGCTCTGGTCGCGGAACTTGGCCACTATCTTCTCGTACTCGCGCTGGCGCGGCGACGCGAAGCACATGACCCACACCTCGGGCGTACTCGTGAGCTTCTCCTGCTGCGCCGCGGCCGTCAGCTGCAGCTCGAGTGCACGTGGTTCACCTTTGAAGACGTTGAAGATGATCGTGGTGGACATATCATCACTTGCCGCAGCGGAGCTGTAGAACGCCTCGGCCATCGGCAGCTGCTCGCGCGACGGCGTCACCTCCAGTACTTGCGGTGGCAGTGCAGTCGACTCCTCGAGCAGCGGAGCGCCTTCATAGCCGCTCTCGCGCGCCGACAGCTTGGAGACGTGACCGAACACCACGAGGTTCTGTGCGTCGCGGTGGCGAGCAGCAAGAGGGATGTGGCGGGTCGTAATGCCGGCGTCTGGGGCGACCACGACCGCCGCTGCATAGTAGCAGAGGCTGGCGAGCGCGAACGCGGTGGTGACGATGAGCATGCGCGCGATCAGCGAGGAGGGTGGTGGCGATGACGACGCCAACGGCGTGGAGCACGAACTGGATCTGCGCCGCGCGCGGCCATGGGCGGCCGGCGGCACGTCGACGGCGCCGGTCGGCATGCTAAGCGGCGTCAGTGATTGTGTGTCGCTTGGAGATCCATGTTCCTAAATGCTGCTTAGCTTAGGCAAGATTTGGCGCAAACTAGGGCCATGGATCACAACACGGATAAAGTCACTAACTATATCAAGAGATGGCTACACGGTGTCACGAATGTGAGCTGCCTCGAGCACGAGGTAGACGAACAAGTGAAGGCAACAAGCTCGAGCTCCAGTAGCAGCAGCAGCAGCAGTGGCGGCGGCGGGCAGCCCACGCGCACACGAAAACTGGCTCTATATTAGATACCGCGCTGCTGCTGCTGCTGCTGCTGCCACCTTCCTAACGATAAGTGTTACTACAGAAGGACGTTCTCCGCTCGCGCGCGCCGCTCACTGGAACGTCTTTCGCTTCGCGCCCATGCGCTCGAACTGGGAGACCATGCTAACTGTGCGCGCCGCGAGGTCGCGCGTCTTGTCGATCACCTGGCGGTACACCGAGTTCTGCGGCGTGCCCATCACGATGAGCCCCTCCTGCGAGTCGATCTTGGCGTCCAGGCGCGCGTTGCGGATGAGGTTCACGATCCACTTCTCCGTCTCGCCGTCCTCCTCCATCGCGAGCTGCGACGACAGGCTCTTCATGTCGATCGTACGGTGCACGCGGCAGTAGAGCTCGAAGATCGCCAGTCGGGCCGCCTCCATAAAGTCCGCCATGTTCTTCTCGTAGAGAAAGAAGTCGCTCGCGAGCACCACCTCGCACGCGCGGAGCTTCTCCTGCGCCGACTCAAAGTCAAAGTTCACGAAGAGGTTCTCCACGAACTCGGTGATCGGGTCCTGGTAGCTCTTGTCGTCCACGCGGAAGATGCGCAGCAGGTCCTTCACCAGGGTGCGGCGGCGCTTGTGCATGATCACGCCCGCCGACAGGTAGCGCAGGAGCCACGGCGCGTTGCTCTGGATCGCCTCCACGCACCGCGACTGCATCATGAAGTCCACGACGCTGTCGCGGCCCTCCTCGTGCCACGCGAACACGAACAGCGACCAGTGAAGCAGCCACGTGCGCTGCTGCAGCTGCTCGACCGGAGTCATCATGTTCTGGTAGAGCGCGGGGCGCAGCGATATTGTACAGTAACGCGAAGAGAGGTGTGACGTGAGTGGATCGCCCTGATGCCGCGTGCGCTACTTCTCAGTAATGACAAAGGGCGGCAGACAAAAAACGTACGCTGTTCTCGATCACGTCGTTGATACGCGCGATATCCGCGAGCGCGTCCTCCCAGCGGAAGATAAGGATCTCCGCCGCGAGCTTGCCCCAGAGCGCGTTCAAGTACTGCTGCGACGCGTTCGGGATGAGCACGCCGTAGTACGTCAAGTACGTCAGGCAGTCCTGGTAGTTGCCGCACTCGTACTGGAGCTTCGCGTACTTGTACAGTCCGTCCAGCACCGCCGGCGTGATCTGAGAGAACCAACCGCAGAAGAAGGAAGAAGCAGCAGCAGTGAGCACACTGACAACGCAGCTGCTGCCGCCAAGTGAAGCTCTGAATCCATCACTCGAGTATCCGATCGTCTCTCAACCCTACCCCCTCGTTCTGCTCCAGGTAATTGGCGTTCAGCAGGTTCTCCGACTGAAGCTGCACGATCTTCTCCTCGTCCTCGATGAGCTCGAGCATGGGGCGGCACTCGCTCTTGGCGTAGCTGAGGCTGTCGAGGATCGCACCGCGGCGGTCCTCGAACTCAGCCGGCACGTCCGTCGTGTTGTGCAGCGTCTGGTAGATCTCGACCGCGAAGTCCGCCATGTTGGTCGGCTTGAGCAGCGACAGCTTGGCCGCCATGAGCTGCGCCTCCTCGTACAGCTCGTTGCTCGAGAGGAAGTCGATGAGCGGGAACATGAAGTGCAGGTCCATGAACGGCGCCAGCGTGTTCGTGAGGTCGAACTTGGCGTCCGGGAGCACGGAGGGCGCCGCGACGGCATCTTCGGGGGTCGCCATGCTAGCTGGAGGGTGGGGAAGACGGTGCGAGTAGCTGGCGAGCGGGGCGGGCTTCTTGGCGGTCACGTCCGACGAGCTGTCGTCGTGCGTGGTCCGAAGCGCAATATGCCGAGCTCAAATGAGTGGCGTTGGCCGTTTTTACGAACCAAATAGCGTAAAAAGATCGGATGAATTGAATATTAGGAGAGTGTTTGGTGAATGAGTTGTTACGCTTTTTTACGCCTTCGGCCAGGACAGCCGCCTGTGCTTTGATTCCTGAAATTCAAGAATCGACAGGCAACCTTTCGAAAAGCTGAAAATAGTGAGATCGCAACGTTTTCGAAAAATCGCCGGATGTAGCCGAAATGCAGAGCCTGGTCGGCGACACAGACTTACTCGCCACAGACACTTGTGCGCGCACGCGCCACGAGTCACTGCTACGGTTGGTGTTCTGCGACTGCGCGCTGCGGTTCTTGTGCTTCACGACTGCCGACTCCAAACCCGACGGACTCGTCGGAGGACTCAACGTGATCACGCCAGTCGGCGACAGC
>JAASFW010000012.1:0-81821 GCA_023334005.1 Globisporangium orthogonon | reverse complement strand
TTGAGTGACCCTGACGCTAAGAACGCCTCGAGTTTCTCGAGCACCACATTATTGTCGCTAGCGGTCTTGAGGTCGAGCCACACGTTGACACAGCCGCCGCTGCTACTGTCGCCGTTTGCACAATCCACTCGCGAGCTGTTTACAACGTACATGAGCTCGGACACTGGGCTCAGACTTAGCGTCGGGTACACCTTTCCGTTCGTCGAAGTGACCTCGCTTGCACTGAGCATTCGATATAGCGTCGACGTGAGATTCGATGGAGAGAGTGCAGTGCTACAAACCGCGCTGGTCACGTCGGGAAAGCACTTGAGGCGGAATAGTATGCGACTGAAGTCGCACTCGCGCTTGCTCTTGCATGACGCGGAGCAATCGCGCATGCCAAAGTTCTCTGGACACGCACACGTGTGCCCGCTCAAGCTGCTCACACATGTGCCTGTGTTCTGGCAAGCGTACTCACCCAGACAGCCCGTGTCGTCGTCCAAAACGATGGCTTGAACGCTTTGGTTCGCAACGTAGAGCTTGGATCGGTCAATCTCATTGCCACCAACCCGGATGCCGTCGTACGATGTGTCTGCGCTTTTTACTTTCAGCGCTAGAGCTGTTTTTTTTGCCTTCGGAATCAGGCGGTCGTACTCTAATGTGAACGGATGTTCTCCGTCGTAGACACTGTTCGCAACCGGATGCACGAATACATACTGCGGAGCGTACCAGTTTGTGGTTGTGAAGGTTAGTTGAAGGGGTGTGACAGAGAGCAGTGTCGCATCTGCCTTGTACGAGATTTCCACTGTCACATCTTGGAATGGCGCCGAGTCGAGGAACATACTGAAGTTCCTTGACGGACCGCTTTCCGAAACTTGAATTGTACTCGTAGAGACCGTGACACCAGGCAGATCGTCATCGATAACGACTACATCGATCGCGCCGACCGCAGAACTCCATGTAGGAATGTAGTGGTGCGGCCACTCACTCTCACGTTGATCACTCATGATGTACGTTGCTGTCGTGTACGACAGACTGGAAGACAGAACTGAAAGATCACTCGTCAGAATCTGATTGTCGACTCGCTGATATGGAACGATCGCGACCTGACTGTCGCTTGAAACGGTTGCGTGGTTGATAGTGAACGATCTATTACCGCTGAAGAAGTTGTCGTCGACAGCGGCGTACGTGAGCTCCTGCGGGCTGTTCCAGTTCGCGGCTGTAAATTTGATCGATGTCACAATATTGAATATCCAGGTTTGTCCGGATTCGTATGAGGATCCCAGTACTCTCCGCACTGACTCTGGCACGGTGGATTTGTTCAGGGCGTCAAACACAACCACAGGCGTGTTCTGACTATCGAAAGCCGCAGATATGACGACGTCTGCGATTGGTTCGCTTGTCAGCTGCATCCGAATCACTCCACTCTTGCCAAACAAGTGCATTCTCGACAGGCGGCTCAGCAGTGGAGGTACGCTGTCTAGGCTGTCCAAATCACCGCGAATCGGAAGTGGGAATGGCACCGGTTCATAGCCTGAGATTTTGACGTGCGGAGCGATCACGCACTGCTTGATATCGTCGTACGATTTCTCCAGAGAGATCATGACTGCGTGAACCGGGAACAAGTCGAGGTTCTCCACTGCGAATGCCTGCGAGCCGCTGGATTTCATCGGAACATCGAAGGTCATCAGCTTCTCCCAGCCGTCTGAGATGCTCGCTGCATCACTGTCACTTTCCGTCATGCTCGGACTCCACCAGACACTCATCCGCTTGATGTACTTAGCGCCAACCATCTGAGGCACAGTGATGTCGATGCGAGATACGTTCATTGTACCTGCCGAGAAACCAGCCATCATCCAGGAGCTTCCAGGCTCAAATGGAGAGGCACTTGAGTCTGAAATGCAGGATTCCCATGCAGAACTAGCATTCGAGCTGAAAGAGACTCCACATCCCAGTGCGCCACTTTTGATCACTTCATCAATGTTGCTGCACCTAAAGTAGAGCGGTGTCAGAATCGCAGGACGAACATACGTTGGAGCGGTAGGGAAAACCCTGCTCCCTTCGAATAGTTCCAGTGAGTGTGCTGAAAGGAGGATCTTGTTCTCGTCGTCTTCAAGAACCCGGATGGTTTTCACACTTGAGTCATTGAATGCTGCGTTTTTGCAAGCGATGCTGTCGCTTGAAATACCAGAGGGTACATGAATGCATCGTGAGACTTCGTCGTAGTCCGGATCATTGCTTTCCAAAGTATGGGTCACAAAGACATCATGATCGCCCATAGCTACTTGGTCGTCGATGACTTGGACTCCAACGAGCTGTGGCGTTTTCCAGTTTCCAGACGTGAAGAGAATTTCACGACGACAGATGTCAGTGGCAGCATTGCAATCTGAATTGGCGCTCTCAGCCTCCCCAGGGAGCGTGTATTGCAGCTGGTTCTTCCCATTGCGAGACTGCGCCATTGATGCCATGAATCCACCGATTGAGACACGAGAACTCGCGAGTGCTATCTGATAAATCTCTACCTCGTTCAGCATGATGTTGTTGTCGCCAGCAACTTGAATGAGGACGTAGCGGATCTCCACAGGAGCTGTAAAATCACCAGCGAATCGCTCGGTGACGAACTTGCCGGTTTTCTCGCCATTCACGCGCCATCTGAATGTGATCGTTTCATCATCGGACGCCTCGAATGATCGCGTCGTAAGGTCAAAGCGTTTCGCGAAAAGCGCCTTTGACTTGGCGTCCTCAAAGCCAGACAAACCGTTGTTGTTCAATGACAAGGAGGCATCCGACAAGAGGACCCAGAAGGATGTCTGGAGGTGGGAGTTGTCCATACTGGCGGCTGAGAGCTTCGTCTTCACCGTGATAACAATGTCTTCGATAGCTCGTAGCTTTGTTAGATCCGCTTCCCACCACGGGTAGCTAAACGGAGAAGCTGACAAAGCGAAAGTTGACGACAAACTCAGCTTCGCTTCCGTTACGCCGTCAATTGCTGCCTTCGGATTGCCTGGACAACTTTGAGACACAGTCGCCTTAAACACCAAGTTGACGTTTCCAGAAGCAATCATTCGAAGCTGCGGTCGTAGCTCGCTGTTTTCATGCTCCTTCGATGCAAAAACAACCTCGTCGACGCCATCATAAGTAAATGACGCGGCTGATCGAGAGTAGATGAGAAATGTGATCGCTTTTGGAGATGAATTTCCTGCCACGCTTGCCAAGAATCGGTTCACAGCGAACGTGACATCAATATCCAACCAAGAAGGAGACGCGACATATAGATTCGTCGTTGTGTCAAATGTCCCAGACGGAGAGATAGGAGCTTCGCCGTCTGAAACTCTGTCAATGTTGTACACCGATACCCCGGAGGCAAAGAAACTTGAAATGGCAGAAGTGCCTGCGAGGACAACGCATACACCGCTGTTTTCAAGCGTGTCATCGCACTCGGATTGCAGCCCGCTCTCATCCCAGTCGGATGGTGCATCAACGCTGGCGACACTGACACCGACACGAATGCCTCCAAGCCCGCCGTTTTCGCCGCCGGAGACGCGATACAACCGCAGGCGAGCTGATCCGACTTGGTTACTCCCAGAACTTAAGCCCACGTCTGGGTGGATCTTGAAGCGCAAGACTCCCAGGGTTTTGACCATCTTCGTGTTTGTACTCTGAGACGAGTTACCTGCCACAGTAAATGTCGTTGCTTCCCCAAAGTGCTGAATCGCAGGTGGAGGAAACACGAGTGTAGTATCTGCATCGGCATCGAAAAAGAGCTCAAATGGAATGTATGCTTGGCCGGGTGGTTCCCAATGCATCGGCTCGCTCCCAAGGCGGAGTGAGTAGATCGCTTTCTCGTTTTCTCCAGCACCTTCGCGAAGCATCGCCACAGTCGAGTCCAGAAGAACCCGTGCAGGTGGCAGTCTCTGAACGAAGATCCGACCTGCTGGGCGTCCACCTTGGTTGTACAGCGCATCCCCAACACTGGACGTGGTCACCAATATTGAACTGAACTGGCCGCTATCAGACTCGGTTTGTCCAACGACCTCGACCGCCACGACTTTTACCTCAACGACGTCGTTCCAGTTAGCAGCAGTAATCAACAGTGAGCTCGGCTCGACCAAGACGCCCGATTGAGCTTCAGGAGTCATCACGACACTAACGTCGGCAACAGGCTCGGATATCAGCGACACACACACAACGGCGCTGTGGCCGTCTCTTCGCACGCTCACAACGCTGTCTGGAACATTGATACCAGACGCATGGCGGGCTGTTTCCGGCTTCGTCTTGACGCCAGCGTGCATGTTGTCGAAGATGTAGACAGCAACGAGATTAGTGATATACGGAGCCGTCATGACTCCGTCAATATCGGACCACAAGTACTGGTGCTCTGCGTTTCCCGTTTCGTAGACTCCTCGTAGTTGCGTGTATACACCCATCCCGAGCACAGCAGCAGCGTGATTCACGGTCGTTCGAAGAGGAGAAGCATACATAGCGTCGACGCTGGCACTGGTCAAGGCGATCTCGGATCTGCGCAACCCACTGCTCTTGCTGTCTGGGATGGCTGTGACCTTGACGGTTTGCTCCTCGCGCCAATTGTCTGCAGCGAAAATCAACGTTGACAGTGAGAGTCCCAGCACAGTGGGATCGAAGCCGAGCGTGATCGTCACCTCTGCTGCGGGCTGTGAGTTGAGGCGAACATGGAAACTGTCATATTGTCCGATCTCGGAAACAGACACGCTGGTTTTGGACACGAGGATCGCAGGATCTCCATCATCTTTGATCGTCACAATCGCGCCGACGTTGTCTAAGAGTGCTGTGCTCTGTTTCTCCAGCGCCAGGAAAGTGTCACGGTAGCCAAACCATTCACTTGGGTGCTCGTAATCGACGCCAATGTGAGCCCCACCTGACACGCTCTTCAGAATCACCTTAAAGACTCGATCTGGAGCTTGGAACAAGTCGTCATCCAGGATTAAGATCGTCACAGTTTTCGATGTCTCACCGTCTGCGAAAGCGATCGTCGTTGCTGTATGAGGAATGTACGCGGTCCCTTCTTGCGCAGTACACGGGCTGATGTGTGTACATCCACGCGCTTCTACGACTCCGTAATCATACGCAAGATCGTACCGCGGCTTCCCTGGCACAATAGTTCCGCCGAACGTCGCGACCTCGACTTGAACAGCGCCGCTTGCATACGTGTTGGTGTTTGTCGAATCGACAATGCCAGTCCGAAGAATATCGACTGTCACGCTACCTTCACTTTCAAGCACTTCATAGTGCGGTTTCCCAAACGATATCGTTCCGGCGTCTCGGTCATCGATGATGTATATCCACGACTCGAATTGCGTTCCAATCGACGCTCCTCCTTCCACGGTTGTCATTCTCACCTTCACAGCTCTTGTTCTTGCTTCGTACCGGTTGTTGTTGAAGACCTTGACAGTGAAAACTTTCCTTGTCTCGTCGTTTGCCCAGTTGAGCTTCTCTGACTTCGCCAAGTAATCGAACGCGAGACTGCCTCCCTCCGTCGCGTTGCTCCCATCTTGCCTTCCGAGGGTTGTGATAACGAGGTTCACCGGCATGTACGACGACGATGACGAGCCCTTCGTTCGTAGAACAGTGAGAATTGCTGTGCCGTTGTCTTCTCTGCAAAAGATGTACGGCATCGCGAAGTTGAAGACTCCTGCATCCCCATCGTCTGCTATGAACACAACTGCGGTGCGTGGAGTCCCGAACTTTGCAACACTAGTCTGCGAGTCGCTCGCCTTTGTTGGCAGCATAGCAGCGATCTCCAAGTAGAAGAACTCCCTGGCTTCGTAAATCGAGTCGTCGATGATCGTAAAGCTCACGAAGCCCTCTCGCTGGCCATCAGTGAACTGCACTTGGAAGCTGGCGTCTGTCAGGCGGAAGTTTTTGTTGTTCGCGGCAGTAGCTTGTGTGGGATTCGCCAAGCGGTACATCACGGTGACAGAGCCGCTGGAGCCTCCCGTACGGACAATCTTGACGCTGACGAGGCCAGCGTTCTCGGCAAAAGTGTAGGTGCTGGCGCTGAACGCAAAAATCCCAGCTGCAAGAGCGTGAATGCGCACAGTCACTTAGTGTATGTCCTTCCTATACAGACACGAATGCAAGAAAAACGCTGACGTTCATCCCACCATCGCCGCCGTCCTGGATGCGGATGTATGCTACAGTCGCGTCAGCAGCAAGTGTCACTCCAGTGCTGCTCGGGTTCTCCAAAATTGCTTCGAAATGCTCGTCTTCTTCGTAGATGCCATCAGATACGATCGTCATGCTCACACTCTTCGTCCTTTCGTTCGGTACGAACGTCACGGACACGGCTGAGAGCGGAGTGTAATCGAGAACCGATGTCGCAGCGAGCACACCCACCGAGCTGGACGGCGCCCGTGTCGATACCAGCACTGTTGCGCTAGTGCTGAGATCTCCGGAGCGCACCAGCACCAGCGAAAACGTCACGGAGCTGGGTGATGTACACGTTGCATCGCACTCGGAGACAACGAACGGCGCTCCAGCGTTCGTGAATGCAGAATCGAAGCCGATGGTCGAAGTTGCCGCAGTGACCGCCGCCATTGTTGCCACCAATGCTACCGTGAGAAGCATGGCGATATCGAAGCCGTGCTCGCTAGACGAAGTGGAGTGGTGCACCACGGGCTCCATGTCCGCTTCAACTTCGAGCAGTTACGTTGCTACAATCCTAATTGTGTCGAATAGAGCGTGCAATTTGGCGAATTCCATAAACCTGCGATGCTCTATGAAAGCACGAGCCTATATTAGCAACTATTGCTGGAAACAGGGACCATCACTCCGGCACAGCTTCAACATCGGCCGCATCATGCAAGGTGAGACCGTCAGATCCAAAGTCGCCCGCGCGCGCACACGCTCACGCGCGCCCACGCACGCACACGCAGACTCGCGCATACACGCGAGGGTGCGCGACGGCCGGCCGAAGATCCCAACAGTCGCCTGCGGCTGCGAGTGCGAGGAGAAGAGGCACAGAGGGCAGCTGCTGACTGGCAGGTCCCGAGAAAGGGCGGGGAGCTTGGCGTTCGCGACGTAGTCCAGCTGCACTTTCTCGCTCCAAGCCTGCGGAGGTGACGGTGCGTCGGTTGGTATGGTTGCGATGCGCGCGTCACTCTGCGCTTCGCTCCTTTCCGCGCAAGCGCCTCATCTGCCAGCAGCAGCAGCAGCAGCAGCAGCAGCAGCAGCCGTGACCGCAGACTCTTGACGACCGACGCGCCTGTGATGATTCCGACTTTCGCACCTTCGCCACCTTCGTCGTACTCTGTCGCATGCTCGCCGCAAGAGACGCTCTTTCCAGACCCGAGTATAAGCATGACGGACCTGCTGCTGGCGCATCACGTGCTACTTCCGTCGAGAGACAGCTTTCAAATGAATCACAGCGGCGAACGGTGTGGCATCCTCGGTGATCTCTCTCGGCCTGCTGCTGCTGCTTTACGGGACGCTAAGGGCAACTGTCGTGATTCGCACATGCAGTCCGAACGACAGCGCTGAATCCGACTGGGCTGAGCTTTTCGAGTCCACCGAAGTGCTCGAGTATGTTAGCCCGGATGTCGAGCGATGTCTCGCTGAGCACCGCGCGTTTGAAGTCGACCAAGAGCTCGACCTTACCGGCGATGAGTTTCTGCTCAGCCCACCAGTGCTTCCGAGCCTTCTCGCGGTGGATTCGAGTGCAAGCGTGCTGCTCGAGGGTTTCCCTCCCGACTCACCCATCCGACCGGTACTCAGTATTCATCAACGTACGTGGCTCCCGCACTTTGAGGTCACGAACTCGAACGTCCAATGTACTCACAGAGTGCTGTTTTATCGAGTTCCCAGAACATAGACGACGGGGACTCCGTGACGTCACAAACATGATCACAATCAAGACCCCAACTCCAGCTCCAGCAGCTCGGATCGACCTTGACACCCAACTCTGCGTGTGGTACGAGCACTCAGCCAAGCGAGTCGCGAAGAATCCTCGCCTCCAGCCTGTAGCAGCAGAGCCGCTAGAGGATGGCGCAGGTGACGACGTACCAGAAGTCACGAGCCGCAACTCGACTCGCCCGAAGCGCGCGTGCAGCGAGAAAGAGAGACCTCTGGACGCCGTGCAGACTCGACCTGGGCGATACTCACTCGATACTCCAGAGCGACCACGCGCAGGAAAAATCGACAAACGCCGGTGCCAAACAACGAGGAAGTCGAAGGACTGCCTGGTCTACGGGTGCTCGAAAGGTGCAAGATCGAAAGGACTCTGCAAGCGGCATGGAGGAGGAAAGCGCTGCACGCACCCGAGCTGCTCTCGCAGCGATCAAGGCGGCGGCTTCTGCATCGCGCACGGCGGTGGTGAGTTTGGACGGTCGCTGTTGCTTGTTTGCGTGTGACGTGTTTGTGTGGGTGGTATCCAACTTGTGTGCATATTGTTTCAGGAAAACGCTGCGCGATCAAGGATTGCAGAAACTCTGCTCAATCGCGAGGACTGTGCAAAAGCCACGGAGGTGCGAGGCACTGGGTTTGGGATTCTGTGCTGGTCCACTTGACATTCAACATTGTCCGCTGTTCATTTCAACAGGCGGCAAACGGTGTGCGGTCGATGGCTGCATAAAGAGCAGTCAGGAAGGCGGGCTGTGTCGCGGACATGGTGGCGGAAAGCAGTGCAAAGCGCCGCAGTGCGCACGAGTCCGCAACGAAAGCGGCTTTTGCGACGCGCACGCAATTGCTTTGCCATACCACCGAGCGAGAAAATCGAACTAGACAAGCCAAGCGAGCGAAGCGTCCTGCGAACAGAAGCGTTTTTATCATCGAAAGCCTTTTATGCGCCACTCTCGATGCTTTCATAGCTTCGGCTTTGATTTGCACCCCACTTTGCGTGCGTTAACAAGCTGCTTGCGTCACTCGCTGCACTTGGAACTCGTCGAGTCCAAGGCGATGCGTCTCCAAGCATGCTGACAAAATGGGGCTCCCGCTTCAGCTTGGCTAGAACACGTAAATACCAGCACATCTTGAAGTGGCCTAAACATGGCTACAGTCGTTATAGCTTTCTGAGCAGGCAACCACCCTCAGCACAATCGGGCGCGCCCTGGCCGAAGAGCGAGCGAGCGAGCATGAGCAGCGACCTCACGCCCGTGCAGCCCGTCGCAGCGCCCGCCAAGGCGCGGCAGCCAAGCGCCGCCGCCAACGCCAGCACCAACAAGGTGGCGCCCACATCGCCCTACGGCGTGACGCTTGAGGAGCTCCGCAGCCTCAACCACGACCAGATGACAGAGGCCAATGTGGCCGAGCTGCAGCGCGTCGGCGGGGTCGGCGAGCTCGCGAACCTGCTCTGTGTGAACCTCGAGCAGGGGCTACCGAGCTCCGAGGTCGAAACGGGCTTCGCGCTCCGGCGCGATCGCTTCGGTCAGAACGTATTCACGGACGCGCCGATGAAGAGCCTCCTGCGCCTCTTCTGCGAGAGCCTGCAGGACACGACGCTCATCATCCTCATCATCGCGGCCATCGCGTCGCTCGTCACGGGCTACATAGAACACCCGGAGACCGGCTGGAGCGAGGGCGTGGCGATCATCGCCGGCGTTATCCTCGTCGCACTCGTCACGTCCGTCAACAACTACTCCAAGGAGAAGCAGTTCCGCGCGCTCAGCGCCAAGAACGACGACGTGCTTGTCAAAGTCATTCGTGGCGGCAAGCCCGACCAGGTCCAGGTCGGCGACATCAACGTCGGCGACGTCATCATTCTCGAAACCGGCGACAAAGTGCCTGCCGACGCGATCATGATCCGTGGCCAGGATCTCAAGTGCAACGAGTCGAGCCTCACTGGTGAGCCTGACGATGTCAACAAGACTGACAAGACAGATCCATTTCTGCTCTCGAGCTGCCTTGTCGCGTCCGGACGAGCCGAGTGCTTGGTCATCGCAGTAGGACCGGAGTGCAGGTGGGGAAAGATCAAGTCCAAACTTGTCCGTGAACAAAAAGCGACACCGCTCATGGAGAAACTCGAAGACATGGCCAAAATGATTGGCTATGTCGGCATGTTTTTCTCCATCGCGACAATGGTCGCGATGATCATCATTTTTGCGGTCTCAGATGACAAAAAGAAAGAGTACTCATGGCCGAGCTACGTGCTGCACACGTTTCTGATCGGCGTGACAATCATCGTGGTTGCAATCCCCGAAGGTCTTCCCCTTGCAGTCACGATCTCGCTCTCGTATTCTACGAAGAAGATGCTCAAGGACAACAATCTCATTCGTGTGCTCGCGGCGTGCGAGACGATGGGGAACGTCACGAGTATCTGCTCGGACAAGACAGGGACTCTCACGGAGAACAAGATGACTGTTGTCGAAGGGTGGGTACTCGGCGACTACTTCACGGCTGAGGTGTTCAAGAAAGAACAAAGCCACCTCCCAGTGAATCAGAACTCGCTCCAACAGCTCGCGCGGAATATCGCGGTGAACTCGAGCGCCTTTCTCAAAAACGTGAATGGCGCTCCTGTGGTGCAAGGCAACAAAACCGAAGGCGCGATGCTCATCTGGATGGAAAAGGCGGGATTCAAGTACGACGAGCTACGCGCGCAATACTTTCAACCGAAACGAGGCGACCGTCTATTCCCGTTCTCGTCGGAGAAGAAGACAATGAGCGCGATAGTGAAGCGGAGCGATGGCGGACAGCGGCTGTACACGAAAGGAGCAGCTGAGGTGGTCCTCGCTCGAGCGACCAAGTATGTCAACAAGGATGGACAAGCAGTCGAGATCTCGGAGACCAAGCGAGCAGAGCTGAACGATATCATCACGAAGATGGCAGAATCGGCGCTGCGAACCATCTGCATCTCGCACAGGGACTTTCCTGTCGGGGCGCTTCCAAATGATCTCCAGAGCATAACGGATGCGCCGGAAGAAGATCTGATTGTGAATGCGATCTGCGGCATTCAAGACCCACTGCGTCCAGATGTGACGGAAGCGATCTGTGACTGTAAGCGAGCTGGTATCATGGTTCGCATGGTCACTGGTGACAACATTCACACTGCGTCTGCCATCGCGAAGCAGTGCGGCATCATGACGGAGGGCGGAGTTGCGCTGGAGGGTCCAGTTTTCCGGAAGATGACTGCGGACGAATTGAACAAGATCCTGCCGCAGCTCCAGGTTCTTGCTCGCTCGTCCCCAGACGACAAGTACCGCTTAGTAAACTTGTTGAAAGACCGTTCCGAGGTTGTTGGAGTGACTGGTGACGGCACGAACGACGCACCTGCACTCCGGGCCGCCGATGTTGGTATGTCGATGGGTATCGCGGGCACAGATCTCGCAAAAGAGGCATCAGACATCATCATCATGGACGACAAGTTCTCATCCATCCGAAAAGCAGTGCTGTGGGGTCGATGCGTGTACGACAACATTCGCAAATTCCTTCAGTTCCAGCTTACAGTCAACATCGTGGCTCTCATTGTGACATTCGTCAGCGCCGTTACAGGGCGAGAGCCGCCGTTGAACTCGGTGATGATGCTCTGGATCAACTTGATCATGGACACGATGGGGGCGCTTGCGCTCGGCACTGAAGCTCCGACGGAGGCACTCTTGGATCGTCGTCCGTACAAGAAGAGTGCTCGCCTTCTCGGGCGAGCAATTGTAAAGAACATCCTCTGCCAAGCATCCTTTCAGCTCGCTTTGGTGTTCCTCCTCTTGGCGTACGGCCACATGGAGTTCGACTTTCCCGAGGGCAACACGTGCATCAAGACCGAGTACAGCCTCAAATCTCAGTTTACTGAATTGACTCACGACTCGTGTGTCACCGCTTCAGGAAACGCCTGCTCTAGCCTCAAGTGCGAAGATTATGTGAACCAGTCAGCGTTGGGTCTCATGGACTACCCTCTCGACTGCCTGAAAACGTTCTGCTCAGCATACGACTACCGACACTACACAATCATCTTCAACACGTTCGTGTTCAGCCAGCTATTCAACGAGTTCAACGCGCGACGAACAAACAACGACTGGAGAGTCTTCTCAGGGGTGTTCTCGAATCCGCTCTTCATCTTCATTGTGATCACGACGGTCGTCGTTCAAGTCGTACTAGCAGAGTTCGGCGGCAATTTCACAAAGACGAGCAGCATCACCCTCAAGCAGTGGCTCGTTTGTTTCGGCTATGGCGCTCTCTCGCTTCCAGTCGGTACGTTTCTCAACCTTGTCGTTATTGATTTACCTTGCCAAGCAGCTCACATCTGCAACTTGCTCAGGACTTCTGATGCGCTTTATACCGATCTCCGAGTCTTCCGCGTCGTTCGCTAATCCGAACGACATCCCTCAGTGACGTCGGCGGTGGCAGACACACGCAAGCGCGAAATTTTGGCTGTGGCTATGCGACGATGCTGTTCCGGGGACTTCAGAGGCAACGGCGGCATAGCAAGCTACTCTCCAGTGAGATCGAGGAGCAATATAGCGCTATGACACCGCATCATGAAGAAAGCGAGAGCAGATCACATACCCCAGCAAACGAGGTACACGAATGTCCCCAAAAAGTAAATAGATACATACCGCATCGCACATACAAAGGTGACGATGGCGAACTCGAAGGAGTACTCGCCTCGAAAGACTTTCTTGCTACAGGAGCGCTCCGCCCTCGCTGTTCTTCCTGTGTTTCACTGGCGTCGTGCGCTGTGAGCTCTGCTGGTTCTCGGTGTCGTCGCCCATGCCAGCAATCCCAAGACGCAGGTTCTCTTTGTCGGTGTTTTCGGCCAGCGTGTCGGATCGGACGTAGAAGAACATGTAGCACGACTCCTGGCTTCGACTGGCGCGCAACGCGTAGTCTTCGCTTATCTGGACATTCGATGTTGTACACCATCAGATCGATGAGCAACCAACCACACCGTATTCTCTGTCGACGAAGCTCAATCAGTGTTGCTACTCACCACAGACTCGTGCGTGTCGTTTCGCCGCACCCATGTGCCACTGTGCTCGCGGACATCCGTCACGTAGTGTCCTTCGTCGATACTTCTGCCGAGATGGTGCACGACAGACTGACGAAAACAAGCAAGTAACAGCGTCTGAGCATACACATGTTGCGACACACATTCGACGACAGCGAAGGCAAACGTACCATCAGCTCGAATGACTGACCACCTTCTCTCGAATCATTCGAGTCCCCGGCAATCACCTGTTTCGGATTTATGCTGGCTGGAGCCTCGACGAGATCGCATCGCTTGTGCAGCTTTCCAGTCTTGAAATCAACCTCGAAGCGCTTTAAGTGGAGCACGATCACCGGCGGAAGCGATTTCACCACATACCCGGCCACTGCCTCTTTCCCAGTCTTGCACTTCTCGCAAGACAGCTCCAGTGTCTCTGACTCGAACTGCTTCTTCATCAGCGAAGCGAGAGCAATCGATGATAGTGCTCGCTTGGGTGAAGCGTTTGCAGGATGACTGCCATCTGCAGTCGTTGGGACATCCATGTCGACATCAGCGACAGCAGCCTCCGCTTCTGGTTGCTGATCCGACGGCGTCTCGACTGTCATCTCATTCATCACTTTCTCTTGGTAGCTGCATGCTGCTTTTGCGCAATGGTAAGTCCGCGATGTGATGGTCTTCCGGACCGCGGCGTCCACTTCGCAGAAGCATTGGCGCTTGGTGGGCTTCTCCCGGGCGACAGCAACTTCTTCGTCCCGCTGAGCTACGCTGACCGGGAGGTCGAGCGAGAAATCGTAGAACTTCTCCACTTGCTTGCGACTGTATCCGCATGCCGAGCACGTCAGAGTGCGATACAGCTCGGCGCGAAAGCACTTTGCTGGTAGCAGCTCATCAACGAGGTCCCCATCGTCTGCAGATGCAGATTCCACCTTCTGAGTCCTGCTCTCTGCGTCTCGCTTCGGCTCGGAATGGAAAAAGTTGAGCAAACTCGATCGTTTTGGCGCGGCTGTCGCCTCCGCTGCCACTTCGTCCTGTGTGACTTTGTCGATCGCGCTTTTCACGGCCAGCACGAGCTCCTTCTCGTACTCATTCACTAGGTTGAGCAGGAACTCATGTGCATCTTGTTGGAAGTGGCTGGATGACACACCACATCGCAGATCAAAAGCAGTTTGTTAGGCGATCCCAAAACCCTTACACACACACTTACATATACCCATTGCATACGTGCACACAGCTCCAGGCACAGGCAACTTACGTGGCGAAGATCGCGTTCTTCCTTCCCATGATTTGCTTGATCGACTCTGGGTTGATCGGCGCGTCGCTGCCAGTCAAGATCTTATTGATGATGTCTCCAAGAGCCGAGTGCAGCACCAGCGTTTTGCTCTCGTCGTTCTCGCTCCAGCCGTCGACGATTGTCTTCACTTGGTCCAGTGTCATCGAGTTTCCTGACGCAGCCTCATGTCCCAAGCGTTTTCGAATCACCTTGAGCAGCCAGTCTTGGTTCTCAACGCCAGCGATAAAGTCTGGAAGCTTGGCTACAGCTTGGAGGATCGCATTCATGTAGCAGTAGTTGCCCAAGTTCAGCAGCCCGCGGATGTTCCTTCTCGGAGGCAACATCAAGGCTGGCGCTTCTTCATCCGGCTCGATCTCCTGCGTCGATTCTCGACTTGTTGCTTCCGCTGGACTCTCTTCCTGCTTCGGATCGCTCACCACGCTCGGTTCCGGAGACTGCTCGATCTGTGCTGCCCTCGCTTTACCGGGAGACATCTCCTTCTCGGTCTTCAGAGCTTTGTTCGCGAAATAATGTGAGACAATGTTCTGCTTTGGCGGCGTCACCTCGAGCGGCCGCTTCGAAGGTGTCAACTGCAGTGCATGAGTGTGCTTGGGCGGCGTTGTCGCATTCTTCGCCTTCGACGGAGTCGGTGGAGGCTGTGTGTCCCTGGGTACGTCATCGAGTAGGCTCTGAAGCGAGCGCACGCGCTTGTTTGCATGTCGGTCGCTGCCGGAGTCACTCAGTCTCTCGTCAGCTGAGCCAGTCGAGCTCGGAGTCCCGAGTGACTGTCTTCGGCTGCTCGGCGGCGTTCGTTCTGCTCTCATTTTGAGTGACCCGACCGGACTGAGCCACTCGCGAACGCGCGGTGACGATGCAATTCGAGGATCAGTGAGCGACGGGCTGAGCGGCACAGTGACTTGCCGTGGCGTCGGCTTCTTCCTAAATGGCGATCGGAACGGCGACTTGGATGGCGACGGCGACGGGTACGACGACGACAGCTTCGCTTCCGGCACCGACGCCACCGACACCTCGAGAGGCTTCGCGAGGCGCGGCGACTTGGACGCGCTCGTGGGCAGCCTGGTCGGCGTCGCAGGAGGCTTCGGCGGTGGACTCTTGAGCGTGTTCACCGGCACAAAACCCGCCGTCGCCTGATTCAGCTGCTTGCGGATCTTGCGCCTCCTCCGCTTCGCTTCGAGACCCGCCTGACCGTCGATCTGCTGCTTCAGGTCATCCACGAACTCTTTCGTCTCTGGCGTTGCTGCGAGCGTGAACACGAACGCGCGCTTGCCCTTCTCGAGCCGGAACTCCTTCGCTCCTCCTTCCGCCGTCTCGCGCTGCGTTAGCTTGCCATCCCCCACCCAGAGCATCGCGTCGCCGCTCACAAGCCGCGCATTGCCGATCTCCTTCTTGAGCTGCAGCGTGCACGAGAGCGTCGAGTGCTGCACAGCGCCGTCCTCGCGCGTCTCATGCAGCACCACGTCCGCCTCACACTATATCGGACGCAACAGCGCGACGTTATGTGAGCTTACTATGTAGTGCACGTCCTCGGTCGGCGTTATGCGCGTTTTCTCACCTGCACTTGCGCGTCGGCCATTGCGTTGTGTGCGTGCGCGAGGTCACTCGCTTGGGCGCAGACTGTTGCTTGGTCAGCTTGCAAAAGTGACCAGTTTGGCGCCATTTTGGAGCGCAGCACAGTATAGTTTAGTCAGGTCATAAAATGCAAGCGAGAGGAAAATGGATAGTGAAGAAACCGACGACAGGTTGTTTGGCGCCATTTTTAGCGATCCCTATGTAGCATGATATCACGTCTTCAACAGCGGCAAGATTTTCTCCACGCACCCTAGAATAGCATACAATGCAGCAGTAGTTCACTCGGACAGACACTATCCAGCTTCGTCCTTCAATACTATAGTGACAAAACACAGGATCGAAACTTCAACCCGATGTGATCGTATCATTAACACCAGCTGCCGCCGCTGCAGCATCATGCCGCTCTGCGCCGCGTGCCTCCAGACGCGAGGCTTCAACCGGTGTGCTCCGTACATCCGATCGCGCGCCTCGCTCGCTGCTGCAGCTTCTTACCGCTGCTGCGTATCCTACACAGGTTCTCGGCCGAGCAGAAGAAGTCGCGCCGCCCCGTGTGCAAGGACTGCGTGCGCGCGGGACGGCCGGCGCTCGAGGTCGCCGCGCCAGCACCAGCGTGTGTAGATTTGTTTCACCACCGACAGCAACTCGCACTTGGCGTGCCGCTTATGCAGTGAACGAACCGCTTATTACGATCAGCGACGATGCGAAGAAGGCGACGTCGATCGACGACTTTGAGCTGTTGAGCGTGATCGGGCAGGGCGCGTTCGGGCGGGTGCGCCGAGAACGCGTGCACACGGCTCGCAAACAGCTGACTAACGGTGCGTGAACGCTCAGGTGCTGCTCGTTCGCCATGTCGCGACCGACAAAGTGTACGCGATGAAGGTGCGTTCTTGCTTGGCTGATGGATGCATGGAGGAGCACAGAGCAGTGAGCTGGCGAATATCCTCTCATTGGCCAACGTACCAGATTATCAGCAAGAAGGTCCTCATCGAGCGAGAGAGCGTGCACTACATGAAAACGGAGCGAGACATCATGACGAAGGTGTGGGTGGAATAGGAGATGCACTGTTTAGCGTCGCGTACTGAGTATCCCTCGCCACTCTCCCGCGATGGCAACCCGCGCTGTCCCTTACCACGCTCTCAACTTGCGATCAGATCCGCCACCCGTTCGTTATCAGTCTCATGTACGCGTTCCAGACCGAGTCCAAGGTGAGCGAGAGCTCCGGATTGGCGGACGAAGGAGACAGATGCTTGCACTGACAAATGCTGAACCGCTACCACTGGGGTTGGCGGTCTGTCTGTCTGCTGCTGCATCTAGGTGTACCTCGTGATGGACTACCAGCCAGGAGGTGAGCTGTTCTCGTACCTGCGCGAAGAAGGCACCTTCACCGAAGACACTGTGCGCTTCTACCTGGCGGAGATGATCTTGGCGCTCGAGCACTTGCACTCGCACGGCATCATCCATCGGTTAGTACGCGTTTGATGTTATGTGAGGCTGTTCATGGCCTGGTGATTGCATCATTCACACACTATATGAGTATGTGTTTCAGCGACCTGAAGCCGGAGAACGTGCTGATCTCGCGCGAAGGTCACGTGAAGCTGACTGACTTTGGCTTGGCAAAGCAGTACGAAGAGGTGAATCGCCGAGTGCTCTGTTGTCTCGACCGCTGGTTCGTTCGTTTCTTCTCAACCGCCTGACTGATGCCCTCATTGCGGTGTACGTGCAAATGCAACATCAGGGCCAAGAGCTGCTGACGGTGTGTGGAACGAAAGAGTACATGGCTCCTGAGATGCTGCTTGGGAAAGGCTACGACTCGGTGCGACGAATGCACAGTTTGCGGAAGGCATTGTGCTGCTGCTGTTGCTCTCTCTCTCTCTACTGTAAGTTGCATCACTAAGGTGCAGGCGTGACGACAGGCGGTAGATTGGTGGTCGCTCGGCGCGCTCGCTCACGAGATGCTGACTGGCAAGGCGCCGTTCAGATCCAAGAACGCAAAGGAACTGCACGCCAAGATTTTGACTGCGAAGGTACGAAGTTGAAAAACTGCGGTCGAACGAAGCGTGTCGTTCCGTCATGCCAGTCAGATTCACACTCGCTTTATGCTAACTAAACTGTGCTTGCAGCTCCAGTTACCAAAGTGGCTCTCGAGCGAAGCGCACTCGCTGATCAAATCGCTCTTGGAGCGGAACGTGAGCAAGCGCCTGGGCGGCGGGAAGTCCAGCATGTTTGTCGTCCGAGGTATCTCGGCGTTGAAAGCGCACGCTTTCTTCAAGGTGCGCTGTTGCTCTCGAGGTGGACTTTTGGATCTGTGTCACTACATGAAGTTCATGGCGTCTCTGTACTCGCGCGCTTGCACATACACGCATCGCATAGGGAATCGACTGGAACGAGATCGAGAAGATGCACGTACGGCCGCCCATGACGCCGACCGTGGACCACGAAGCAGACACGCGGAACTTCAGCGACAAGTTCACGCGCTTGCCCGCGTCCGACCTCGCGTGCGACGACGTCCAGGACGAGCACGACCACCTGTTCCTCGGCTTCTCATTCGTCGGCCTCGATGGTTTCCATCACGTGCGGTCGCGGCGCAGCTCGTCCGCGGCGAGCACGACGACAGAGCCAACAAGCAAATCACGACGTCCATCAGAGACGCTGTGATGCTACAGCAGCAGCAGCACTTTCAACGCTCACCGATCGATTTTGGATGATCATTGGCACGACTTCCGTTGCCTCTTGTGTTGGTGTTTGCGTGTTTGCTGCAGCATGCAGATGCAGCGTTGTCTCGTGCTTTCGTGACCTATGCGTTCGCTAGAACAGAGACATGGAGCGCGATCTTTAACCGGCATGTCTGAGAACAAAAGAGAGCTTACTCACTACGACCAGATCCCGAGCCTGCTCGTGGCGCATCGAGGGCAAATGGAGGGCATATGTATGGGGACTCGAAGGTGTCGTCCAGCGGAGCGCCATGTGCTGCGCTGCACTGGACGCAAGGATTAATCTGTCCAGACGAGAGCGAAGCAGCCGCGCCACGTTGCTCGCAGCTCATTTAGACGATCGTAACGTGGCAGGCAGGCGCTTCTCCACGTTTCCACGCGCGCGCGCGCGTGTGTGTGTCCTCGCAAAACAGCGCCGAACACCATGAACCGCATGCAGTTCATGAACGTCAGCATCGATATCACGCACAGCCTGAACTACGCTTCTTCCACGCGCAGACCAACCAGCTCTTCAAGCTTTGCGTTGGTCGAGCTCTCGGACTTCAAGGGACAGGCTCACTGTACTGTATTATATATCTCGGCGCAAGCGTGTGGCGACTGAGCAAGTCAGTTCGCAGACGAAAGAACTGGAACATTGGCAACATTCCACACCAAAGGCAAATCGAGCGGATCTGTGGTGTGTGTGCGCCACGTCACCGCCTTCCATTCCCCCCAAAGACGCTACGGCTCGTGCTGTGTGTGTGTGTGCTTGAGTCTGGGCGCATGCTTTCTTGCTGGGCGCTTTGCTGCTTGTGTTTGGTCCGGAGCCTCATATCAGCCAGTTTAAGCTTGGCAATCAATTTGCAATAAAACACGCAATATAAAGCGACGCTCCGCTTCTTCCATACAAATCCTTATATCACTCGCCTTTTCACAGCCAATTCCCTGTCCTTTTTTTCTATACAAATTCTTGTATGTAGGATTTGTTTGGTCTCTTGGCCGAGCAGCGGTCATCAAAGTATCGCACCTCTCCCTCGTTGCCATTTTCCCACATTGAGTCAGCTCGAATACATTTCCCAAGTCAACTCCCAAGGAAGCATATTCGCTCTTCCCACCCGCCTGCAAGCAAGCCGCCGCGCTGCTGCCCTAGCGCCGCTAGCGCCGCTGCCGGCATTCCCCTCACCGCTCCGCCCAGCCAGCGCGCGCGAAGCCACCGTCGGTTACACTGGCGCGCGCGCTCCGGTGCCCCATATGGCGTGCATCGACGTCAGCGCCGCCGCGGACGCCGAGGTCTTCGGGCGGCGCTCGCTCCTCAGCACAGCAGGCGCGCCGGAGCAGCTACTCGAGAGCGAGTTCCCGGGTGCAGCCACCGTGAAGCTCGTCGGCGCGCTGCTCTCGCTGCTTAGCTGCGTCTTCCTGGTGGCGTCGTTCTTCTTCTTCCCGCCGCTGCGCCAGCACCACTCGCTCTTCATCGTTTGGATCGCCCTCATGGGCATCGTGTTCCACGGCACCGTCGTGCTCCAGCCGCCGGCGCACTACGCCGCGTGCTGCGGCTCGGCCCCCGTCATCCAGCTCGCGCTGCTCGCGCAGGAGCTCTACTTCTTCGTGCTCGCGTGCAACTTCTACCTCACGACCAAATACCCGTTCCGCAAGACGCGCTACTTCGCGCTCGCATACCACCTCGCGGTCTGGGCTGTGAACGGTGCCACAGCCTATGTCGCGAGTGCCTATGGTCGCGGCAGCGTTAGTTCGTACGGTTACTGCTGGTACAACTTCGCCGGCGAGAACTCTGAGTCGCTGCTGCTGCGCACATTCTTCCTGCCCGTGTGTGTCGGCTACTGCGTCAGCATCACGCTCTACGTGCTCGCCACCAAGCGCGTGCACCTGAGCGCCGGTGGGCCCCTCGACGGCGGCGCCCGGACGAACCTCGACGCCATGCGGAGCTTCCTTTTCGCAAGCTTCGCCTACTGGTGGCTCGTCTCCATCCCGTACGTGCTGCGGCACCGCCACGTGGTCGAGATGAACTCGGCGCCGGAGAAGGCGCTGCGCTTCTTGGGCGGCCTCCTCATCTCGCTCAAGGGCACGCTGCACGCGATCACGTGGGCCCGCACGACGCGGCTGCTCCACGCCTATCGCCTCTGGCGGCAGGGCAACTGGGACGACTACCTCAAGGTCTACGAGGCTACGTGGGTGCTGCGCCACGAGATCCTCTACTTCGCGACGCAGGGGATCCAGAAGAGCGCCGAACTGTCGGAGGGCGTCGTGGCGGAAGTAACAGAGCGCACGGAGGAGCAGCCCGAGTCGATCTTCGCGTTCGCGCAGATGGCGGGCGTGTACCCGTGGCAGCTCCGCCTCGGCGTGCTCTCGGAGCAGCCGAATGTCGTGTCGTTCGAGCTCAGCGGACTCTCGAACGAGTCGTCCGTGACGTTCCGCGACTTCGAGCCGGAGGCGTTCCGTGAGATTCGCAGGCTCTCGGGGATCTCGCAGGCGACCTACGTGCAGTCGTTCGCGGGCCGCACGCACGAGCGCTTCAGCGAAGGCAAGAGCGGCTCCTTCCTCTACTACACGGGCGACCAGCTCTTCATCCTCAAGACGTGCACGCCGGGCGAACAGCGCTACTTGCTGCAGATCCTGCCGCAGTACACGGAACACCTGCGCAAGAACCCGAACAGCTACCTCTGCCGCTACGTGGGCTGCCACGAGCTCGTGATGCAGCACCAGTCCGTGCACTTCATCGTGCTCACCAACATCCTCAACAACTCGACCGTCAACGTGGACGAGTTCTACGACCTCAAGGGCTCCTGGGTCGGCCGGTACAAGGTGCTGGCGCGCGACGGCACGCAGCGCATGTGCAAGTATTGTGGTCGGGACTTCATCGTGGGGATGTCGAATGAGGTGTGCGAGCAGAATCCGAGCTTTGGACATGGACACACCGAGTTCATGGTCGGGAAGGACCTCAACTGGTCGCAGCGGAAGCTCGGGCTGCAGCCCGACGTCGCGGATCGCCTCGGATCCCAGTTGTACGCGGACAGCGAGTTCCTCGAGCGCATGCACTCGATGGACTACAGCCTCGTGATCGGACTGAGTCGGCGACAGCTGTACCCAGGGACAGCGTCGATGGCGAACGCGATGACGATGCGGTCGATGCGCTTCGACGGGAGCGGCAGCAGCATGCTGGTGAACGCTCGCCCAGCAAAGAGCGGCAGCGACGACGAAGCGTCCGCGTCTTACGTGCACGCAGTGACGCCGCAGAGCGGGGCGACGCGGTCCGTTGTGAACGAGCTGCTGCCGACCGGCGCCTGCGTCGTGAATATGGGGATCATCGACATCCTCACTCCGTGGTCGCTCAAGAAGAGCCTTGAGCACTGGGTGCGCGTGCACCTGCAGTGTCGCGACCCGACCGGCATCTCGTGCGTGCGGCCCGCGCAGTACGCCGAGCGGTTCCGTCGCAACGTCGTGGACACGGTGGTGTTTGGGAACCCAGCGAGCTGCTCGAGGTACCAGCGGGCGCCAGAGGAGAAGGACAAGGAGTTCATTATGGTGGACTTCTCCGGCGCGATCACCCTGCAAGTCTGAGTCTGGAGCAGCGTCGCCGTTCCGAGGTCATCGTCTCTTGAGATCACTGGAGGCTGATGCCGTAGACTGTGAGTACGCACGTCATCGTCGCGTTCTCCCACCGGATCGCGACACTCCCTGCCGAGCATCATACACGAGCGAGAGGAGAAGCGTCAGTATCCGCCCACCACCCAGCCGCAAGCGCAAGCAGCTCGCCCGCTTGACGACGCACCGTCACGCGCAGCGTCCCAGAAGCACGTCGAGTTAGTGTGGAAGCCGGCGTTCCGCTTCTGCAGCACCATGCAGTTCACTGCGCGGTCGTCCGTCCACAGAGTCCCAAGTCAGCATAGTCTTGTCCACACTGGGGGTGGCTATAAACCCCCTTCCACCACCGCCACTACGAACTACTACTATTTAATGAACACACACACGCATGAACATACGACCTCACCAATGTACTTGAAGCCGGCCGAGCCGTTCGCGACGCCCTTGAGGTTCTTGAGGCAGAGCGCCGAGACGTCCGCTGTCCACTGGTGCACGTCAGCCGCGTGGTACGAGCGCCCGCCGAGGATCTGCTCCGGCACCTGCAGCAGCAGCAGCCACAGATAGTTGCCGCGCGGCCATCGTCCGCATCTACATCAGCTGGCAGAAGTCGGGCTAGCGGATCACGCATGCATGCGAATCGACCGACCTCCTGCGCGATCTTCTTCACTTCATCCTGGATCTGGCGGAACTCGTACTGAGAAGCGAGCGAGCAAGAGAGAGCGAGAGCGTTTGTCAGCCGCGCGACTGCTCCTGCGGCCGCGCACGTCCATCGAGAGCGGGAGCCCGCCAGCGCTCGGCAGCACGCACCGCAGCATCCGCTTCCATCGTTGCTTTTGGGCTCTGCGGAGCGAGTTGCCCATTTTACAGCTATCACTTACGCAGCACCCGCTTCCATCGTTATTTTGGGCTCAGTGAAGCGAGGTGCCCATTTTACAACTAGCGATTATTCCAATATGAGCAGTATTGCATCGAACTCCGAATTGAAGCAATTATTCTACCAGCGCATGTCGATGGGCCAGCTGGGTGGTGGCGCCGGCGGGCTGCGGTTCGCGCAGCAGCGCGCGGGTGATGACGACGACGACGTGGCACGCGAAGGCGCGTCGACGGCTGGACCGGTGGTGGCGCCGTGGCGCATGCGCGAGCGCATGAAGACCATGGACGTGGCGCTCGTGCTCTGCCTGAATATTGGGACGGATCCGCCGGATGTGGCCAAGGCGTCGCCATGCGCGCGCAAGGAGTGCTGGGTGGATCCGTTTTCAATGCCCGCGCAGAAGGCGCTGGAGACGATCGGCAAGACGCTGCAGTCGCAGTACGAGCGCTGGCAAGCGCGCGCACGCTACCGCCAGTCGCTCGACCCGACGGTCGACGAGATCAAGCAGCTCTGCGTGTCCATGCGACGTCACGCCAAGGGCGACCGCGCGCTCTTCCACTACAACGGCCACGGCGTGCCACGCCCGACACCCAACGGCGAGGTCTGGGTCTTCAACAAGAGCTACACGCAGTATATCCCGCTGCTCGTGTACGATCTCCAGGCGTGGGTTGGCACGCCCGCGATCTACGTCTTCGACTGCTCGGCCGCGGGGATCCTGCTGAGCCACTTCGCGCACCCACCACCTGACGCTCCTACGAATGCGGCTGGCGAGGCGATCGTGCTCGCCGCCTGCGCAGCGAATGAGATCTTGCCCATGAACCCGGAGCTCTGCGCTGACGTGTTCACGTCGTGCCTCACGACGCCGATTACCGTGGCGTTGCGCTGGTTCATCTCGCAGAACGAGATGTCCATGGCGCACCTAGACGCGAGCTTCATCGAGCGCATCCCCGGCAAGCTCACGGACCGCAAGACGCCGCTGGGCGAGCTCAACTGGATCTTCACAGCGATCACCGACACGATTGCTTGGAACGTTCTCCCGAAGGAGCTCTTCCAGAAGCTCTTCCGCCAAGACTTGCTCGTCGCCTCGCTCTTCCGGAACTTTTTGCTCGCCGAGCGCATCATGAAGTCGGCCGGGTGCTCACCGTGCTCGCTCCCGGCGCTCCCGGCGACGCACCACCACCCTCTCTGGCGCTCGTGGGACCTCGCGGCCGAGATCTGCCTCAACCAGCTCTACAAGATCTCGAACCCGCACCTGCACGCGGAAGTGAGCATTCAGCCGTCGCGGTTCTTCGCGGAGCAGCTCACGGCGTTCGAGGTCTGGTTGCAGTTCGGCTCGCCGGCCAAGCCACCACCGCAGCAGCTGCCGATGGTGCTCCAGGTGCTACTGAGCCAGGTGCACCGCCTCCGCGCGCTCGTGCTCCTCAAGAACTTCTTGGACTTGGGGCCGTGGGCTGTGAATCTGGCGCTCTCGGTCGGAATCTTCCCGTACGTGCTCAAGCTGCTTCAGTCGCCGGCAGCAGAGCTCCGCGAGGTGCTCGTGTTCATTTGGGCGAAGATCTTGGCGCTGGATTCAAGCTGCCAGGTGGATCTCGTCAAGGACGACGGCCACTCGTACTTCATTTCGTACCTCGCCGCAAGTCTCCAGCAGAACCACGGCGCAAACCACGCGCCTTACGGCCACGGTGGCCACCACGCACCGCCAACAAGTGTCATCCCGGCGGACCAGAAGGTCATGTCTGCGTTCGTGCTGTCCGTGATCTGCGACAACTGCATCCAGGGCCAGAAGAGCTGTCTGTCCCAGTATCTCCACAAGATTTGCAGCAACATGCTCATGGACTCGAACGAGGACGTGCGCAAGTGGGTCTGTCTTTGTCTCGCTAAGCTCTGGGAGAACTATGAGGACGGCAAGCGCGTGGCCATTGATGACCAAGTGCCGCGGATACTGAGTCTGCGGCTGAGCGACGACCGGCCGGAGGTGCGCGCAGCTGCTGCGTTCGCGTTCGGCGCGCTGCTCGGAATGCAGGTCGATGCGACTCTGATTGGCAAAATTGGCGGAGACGAGCACCGGATCGAGGAATACATCCGCCGCCGCGCTCGCGACGACATCATGATCGCGACTGGCCTGCTGCGTGCATGCCAGGACGCCTCGCCATTGGTGCGAAGAGAGACTGTACTCGCGCTGGCGAATGTCATCCTGCACACATACCACCAGCCGCGTTTCGAGTCTGTCGCAAAGCATTTCAAAAATCGGCTACTGAACAAGCGCATCGGTGTGCAGCCACCCGTGTCTTCTGCGCCTGTCGCAGTGGATGGAGACGCCGGTGCGAGCAACGGCAGTGGAGACGGCAACGATCCACAGTCTGGAGCTAGCTACCCTTCTGAGAGGCGCTTGTCGCTTGATGTTGACGTGGATCCAGAGCTTGTGGAGGCGATCGGAGACAACGCCAAGTACTACTGCCAAGTCTGGCAGGAACTGAAGGAGATCCAGGCCAGGGATCCGTTTCCGAATGTCGCGGCTGCGGCAAAGAACATCGTTAGCATCGTGAACGCGAGCATTCTGTCTGCGGAGCAAGATGCCCTGCGAAGGGCGACTTCCGCATCTGCGACTGGGAACAGCAGCAGCAACGGAAATAGTGGCCAAAGTAGCATCAACCAGCAGCGACCGGGTTCTCCGAAGAACGCTGGAACTTCTGGACAGATGCAGCGAGAAGGATCTGCGCCTGATTTGCCAGGCTTGGCTCAACTCCAGGGCAGAGGCAGTATGGGCGGGACGCACGACAGAGGGTTCGTGAACGGAGTGCCGACGCAAGAGTCTCAAGGACTGCGCAGAAATGGGGAGCTGATGCCGTCGAGCAGTGGAATGTCTTCTGGGATTCGTCCGACGCAGTCTGTGGGGAACTTTCGGTTGTACCAGGAAGAGCAGCATCGATCCACTAATCCTGGAGCGGGAAACATGGGACAGCCTAATGGCGGCAGCACTCAGCAGAACGGTCCATCGATGTTTGGAAACCTGAGCCACACGAGACCCTTCGGTGGTGACTCAGCGCATGACGTGCACGGCGGTGTTCGACCGAACGCGTCTTCAGGTCGCCACGGCGATCCGAACGCCACGCGACTTGCAGCCGGCGTGAGCGGGCGATCGCCGCTCGATTTCTATCACCCGGGCTTCCAGTATGGTCGTGACGCCAACTTTCCGGCAGTGCTCTGTTCGAAGCTGTACAAGAGACACATGGCGGCATTCAACGAGCCAATCATCGAACCCGTGAATGAGGATGACGACCCATTGAGCGAGAAGGGAGCCGAGAGGATGGAGCGCAGTCGCCGGTTCGACCGGATCAAGAAAAGCGCGCTGAAGCTTGCTCCGGGCTTCTCGCTTCCAGATAGCTCGCAGCAACCACCTCCGAGCAGTATCAGCGCGTACAGCTCTGGCCGCTCTGTGTCGCCGACGCTGTACATGCCCACTGGTATGTCTCCTGCGGATCTGTACTCGAACGGTTCGTACGGCGTTCCGCCGCCTCACGGTGCTGAGCGAGAAGAAGTGAAGAATTTCACGTTGAACCTCCGGCAGCGCGCCGTGCTCAACTGCGACGCCGAGATGACGTCGCTGCTGCTCTTCCACCCGTACGAGATGATGCTGCTTGTGGCGGACGACAAGGACCAGATCTCGCTCTACAACTTTGATCAGAGCGAGAAGAAAGTGATGAGCTTCGGCAACAAGAATCCGACAGGGTACGTTCGAGGAGCATGGGGATGCCGGTGCTTTGAGCGCTTGCTCATTGCTGTGCTTTCGTTGTTGTTGTCGTCTTTAGGTCGCGTCTGACCTCGCTGAGCTGGATCAACGAGTCCGAGGAGAGTCTGCTGACGTGCGGCTCGGATGATGGCGTGATCAAGATCTACCACGGCCTGCACACTCCGCAGCCGCACCACGGGAGCCCGAAGCTGCTGCATGCGTTCGTCGCGGTGCCGGATCTGATCCCGGGCACGCGCGGCTCGGGGCTCGTGACGAACTGGCAGCAGAATGCAGGGATGCTCTTCGCCGGCGGCAACTCGAGCTTCTTGCGCGGATGGAACTTGCGCCACGAGCGCTGTGTGTTCAGCCTGCCGACGAATACGGACTCATGCATCACGAGCATGGCAAGCGACGAGGCGACCGGCGGGACGCTTGTCGCGGGCTTCGGTGACGGAACGCTGCGGCTCTTTGACGCGCGGAGTCGCCCGGAGTACGCCGTGAAGATGACGATGCGGGAGCACACGTCATGGGTCGTGCAGACGCACGTGTACCCGGACAAGTACGAGATGCTGTCTGGGTCGGTCTCGGGCGAGCTCAAGTTCTGGGATCTGCGGTATCCGAAGAACAGTGTCAAATCGCTGGAAGCGCACCGCTCGCCGATGACAGCACTCGCAGTTCACAACTACGCACCGATCTTTGCCAGGTCGGCGCTAGTGCTTTTGTGGTGGTGATGTTAATGATGATCTTCTGACGCGTTGTCTTTCGTGTGCTCACTTGCTGCAGCGGATCGCACAACCAGTTTATCAAGGTGTTCAAGAGCGATGGCGAGCAGCTGGCGCTGATTCGGTATCACGAAGGGTTCCTCGGCGAGCGCATTGGGCCTGTGTCGTGTCTCGCGTTCCACCCGCACCGACTGCTCCTTGCATCTGGCGCGACCGACTCGGTCGTCGCGATCTACGCCGGCGACAAGTGAGGCACAGCAGCTCTCTGTTGAATGGATCGTGTCGGATGTTGTTTTGTCAGTTGAAGCGAGTGAAAGAGGAGGACACGCAGCACGAAAGCAAGTGAATTCAGTATAAAAAGTTGTTCGTTGTTCATGAGAGAGAGACGAGACTGTCGACGCTGCACAACCTCATGATGGAAGCAAGGAGCAAACTCCATGGAGACGGTGATTGCTGAAGCGAGAGAAAGAGAGAGAGAGCAGCTCGAGAAGCTGCAAAGCACACTCGGAAGACTTGCGAAGTTCAGCGACTGGGACAACAGCTTACTGGATCGGGAGGTTCGCTGCCGGGAACCGGGCGCGGTCGTGCTTGGCCGAGTGGTCGTAGTTCGGACCGACCGGAACGATGCCGAACGAGTTGAGGTGCGTGTGCGAGCCGTAGTAGTGGAACTTGATGTGCTGCATGTTGACCGTGCCGGTGATCTGCGGAATCTGGTAGATGTCGCGCACATACTGAAAGAAATCAAGCGATACAAGTGCGCTCAACTTGTCAGCCAACACCGTATCATCAACATGCATGAGAGTAAGCGAACGTACGTTGCTCAGGTTCGGGTAGTCCTTGATCAGCTTCTTGTTCGTCTTGAAGTGGACGTAGTACACTTCGTCGAAGCGGATGAGCGTCGCGAAGAGGCGCAGGTCGGCCTCCGTGAGGCGGTCACCCAGCAGGAAGCTGCACATCAACAATCCGCATATTGTCAGCACTTCAAAGTGGGTGACCTTACAACACCGTCATGTACGTGTTGTCTGTTCGCACCGCTGCGTCGAGAGGATCGCTTCGACGCGGTCGAGACCCGCGAAGAGGTTGGCGAACGCCTCGTCGTACGCCTCCTGCTTGGAGGCAAAGCCGCACTTGTAGACGCCGTTGTTGATGTCGTTGTAGACCCACTCGTTGATCTCGTCGATCTTCTCGCGCAGGTCGCCCGGGTACAGGTCGAGCGCCGAGGGCACGAGGTGGTTGAACGAGCTGTTGAAGATCCGCACGATGTCGGCCGACTCGTTCGAGACGATCGTCTTCTTGACCTTGTCCCACAACACGGGCACCGTGTAGCGCGTGTTGCCCTCCGAGCAGAGCTCGTAGAGGTCACGCACGAACCGCGCGTGGTTGACCGTGTCCGGGATCGAGAACTCGGACGAGTAGGCGCCGAGTCCCGACGGTCCGGGCAGCGACGGCGTCGTGGCCGGGTCCGCGAACGCCCAGCTCATGTGCGTGTCGTTCGGGTCGTCCGGGCGCGTGCGCTGGAAGACCGGGTGCACGATCGAGAGGCCGATGATGTCCTGCAGCCCCTTGAGGCGCAGCGTCATGAGGCAGCGGTGCGCCCACGGACACGCGTACGAGACGTACAGGTGGTACCGATTCTTTTCTGCAGAGAGAGAGAGAGAGAGGAAGAGAAGTATGAGTACGTGTACAAGCACTTGATAGCGTTCGTGATGAGCTCCACAGCTAGCGAGCGCACCGGCAGGGAACTCAGCGTTCGGGTCCGCCTCGATCCAGTTGCGGAACTTGCTCGGGTCGCGCACGAACGCGCCCTTCTCCGAGGTGGCCCAGGTCGTGCGGGTCGTCATGGTCGGTGAGTAGAGGGGGAGGAAGGGAGGGGAGGGGAGGAGAGGAGAGAGCGCTTAATCTGCGTGGACTTGTGCGCTTGGCGGCGAAAGCTCGAATGAGCTCTTTTAGGTGTCACGACTGGATATGGTTCTGATGGCGTCATCACGAAAGGGTTTTGAAGGTGATTGCTTCATCACACTCGCCTTGAAGTGCTTGAAAATCTCGGACAATATGTCGAGCACTGTACTCGCTCGCACCGCGCTACCTCAAACTCGTGCTAGAGCTCGTGCTTCCAATGGCGCAATCCAACCAAGGCGTACTGCATGAAGGCGCTTTTGGATTGTTGAGTGAGATGATTGGCATCGGTATGATGTGTATAGCGCCATGATAGCACCGATGATTACAAGACTCGTCGTCGAGAGCTCCTTCGAGGTCTTGAGACACGAACCGTGTTTCGGTTCTTCATACCTGTATGCCTGTTGCAGCGTAGACCAAATGGTCGATCTTCCCATCTTCACTTCATTCGGGTCATTGACGAGATGCTTAGCACGTAGACGAGCATGCTTGCCTCGAACCAAACCCTCGAAGTCTGCGAACTCCATACAAAGCGGAGGTTGCTCGATGATGGGAGAACAAGCCTAACGGAGACGAGAAGTCGCTGACTGACGGTTGGTTTATTTCCCGGTCTCGCCGGTACGCGTTTCCAAGTGCAGCCCGACACCCCAGCTCGCCATCAAGCCCGGAGCCGCCTCGAGAGCCGCCTCAACAATGCGCAAGCGGCTTCAACCTCGGATGGCTGGAACAATCAGTCGCCTCGCTGATCTTCGACTTCGCAGGGCAAAGAGTTAGGCTGCAGGTCGTGCTTGGTGACCAACGCTTCATCAGCGTCGACAACTTCTAAGCGATCCCAACTGTAGAGTTGGGAAAACGATGTGCTCGCAGGATTTCGTCACCGGCGTGCCGGCGCCTTAGCTTTTGCCAAGCTCTGTTCCGGCGGCTAGCTCGTGTTGTTCACGTTGGAAAAGCTTTCTCTCACGTGAGGACGGCGATTACGGTGTGCAAGAAGAGCTGCCTTAGTGATCCATCCTTCTATCCATCTCCAAGGCCGTCCAAATGCGTGGACTGCGGTAACGTGGAACGATCAGTGAGCCGACATCACGTTCACTCGGTAGCCCATACCTACTTCGCCAAAGATGCTGCCATCGCGCGGGTGAGATCAAACCGTAGTCCGTATGTGTTATGTGGTCAATACAGTTTCAGATAACCCCCTCCCTCTGCATTCATTGCATACGAGTTCAGGTTAACCCGAATGTGACGGCCACATTGCAAGTTTTGCTGATTTAACTCGACCACGGTTTGATGAACCTCACGACGTCGTCGACAGGCTCGACTGCCGCCGCCGCTTCTTCCTCCTCCTGGTGGCGGCCACCGGGCGCCGTGGATGCCGCGTCCTTCGGCGCTTCTCCGTCCCCTCCAGCTGCTGCTTCGATGACGTCGGGTGCCTCGTCCTCCCGCTTGCTTGCCGCGGTCACCGCGTGCGTGAGCGCGTCGCCACCTCCTCCTGAAGCGCTGATGACACTGCGTCATCTCGCGCGCGCGCCAGCAGCTGATGCCGCGTTCTTCTCGCGGCAGCGACCTGCGCTGGCGCTACGTCTGCTGGACGCGCTGGCGCAACAGATGCTCGCCGTGGCGCAGGCGGCCGCTGACGCGCAGTCCCAGGCGCCGTTCGCGCCTGACGCCCACACGCTGCTCGAGCTGCTTTTCCTCTTCGCACGCCACGCAGGCGTCGGGTACCCGTCAAACGGGCTCGCGCGGCTGCTGCAGTGGCTCGTGGCAGAGATCGTGACCGCGGCGCTCGGCGGTGCGTGCGAGAACGAGACTACGCTCAAGCTCGAGCTGCTGCTGCTTGCCGAGCTGCTCAAGCTCAATGCCGGCGTGCGCCTCTACGTGAAGGAGACGAAGAAGATCAAGGACCTATACCGCGCGCTCACAATCTTGCTCAACAGCACGGAGGACGCCGAGCTGCTCGTGTTCAGCATGGCCATCCTCGCGCGCTTGGTGCTCGCCGAGCCGCTCGGCGCCAAGCTTTTCAGTCCTAAGAACGTCGAGCAAGCGTTCGAGCTCACGTTCTCCATCCTGGATGGTTCCTGGCAGGATACCACGCGCTCCGCCGGCAGGAGCAGTGACGACTCGATCCTCGACTCAAAGTCGCTGCTCCAGTGCGTGAGCATCGACCTCATGTGCGAGCTCGCAGACCGCCCTGCGATCCTCGCGCTGCTCGAGCAACACGCCAAGATGGCGCTTGTAGTCGAGAGCTTCTTTATGGCCATCAATTTGAACGGCGAGGTGCACCAGATCCAAGTCGCGATCCACTTCCTCGCCTCCATCGTAGCGCTCGGCCACCCGTTCCGCAAACTGATGGTCAAGTTCCTGTCCGACGAAGACGTGCTGCACCGCGTGCTACAGGCCACGCTGCACCCTTCGAAGCTGATTGGGATCCTCACGACGCAGCTGGTGCTGAAAGTCATGGGCGATGACTTGCGTTTGACGCGGAGTTTGTTCGATTCGCAGGCGCAGGTGCAGCGGCTCAATTCGGTGATCACGGGCCACTTTCGCTGCATCAACGAGACGTCGACACTCGTGCAGCAGACTGGCAACTTGGAAGAGCTTGCAACATCCGAGCAGTATCTCCACAGCGTCGAAGTATGTCAGCTGCTCGCAAAGCTGTGCGAGTTTGCGTCACTCCGCTCAGCTTGCGTGCAGATAATCAGTCTGAACCAGGTTCGTTGCGAGAGAAAAAAAGGAAAGTGAAGCTGCGAAGCGTCCATCTCACATCTGCAAATGATGCGCTGCGCTTACGCAGAGCGCCACGTTGATTCAGCTCGAGTCGACGCAGCTTGGATCGGGGGATCCGCAGAGCTTGCTGCGATTCCAGCCGCGACTCTCTCTCCACCTCGTGGTGAGCTATCGTAGATTTCGTGTTGTCTTGTTCAGGGTCTTCTGCGAGTCGAGAACTAACGGATTCCGAACCTGGCCTGCAGATCCTGCTGTCCAAGCTTGCAGGGGATCCGGCAATGAGCGAAAAGACCAAACGGACACTGAATCAGTTTCTCCAGTCGCCCGAGGTTTCGCTCGTGCTCGGTGCTGGCGTGTTCAGCCGCAGTGACAAAGAGCTCGTTGTCGAGACGTTACTCCTCGTCCAGAATCTGCTCTCCGAGTCGAGCAACAAGCGATTCGTGGCGTTCGGCCTTGCGGAGGGAGTGCTGAGTTTCGGGCAGCGTATCGGCGAGGCAACCGAGACGCTCCAGGGCGCGATCTCTTCGCTCGAAACGAACGCAGAAGCGAGCGCGAAAGCGATTGAGAACCTTCAAGCTGAGATCCAGCAGAGTTTGCGCGCGCAGGACGACGCGAAAGCAAAGCAAGACCAGGAGCTTCAGAGCCTCAAGAGCAAGTTCGTGGATCAAGTGCGCCAGAAAGACGAGACGATCGCGAAGACGAGGGATGCGTACGAGGCGAAGCTGCGCGAGCTGGGCGCGCAGTGCGAGGCTCTCGGCCAGCTCATGAACAAGAAAATCGGCAGTCTGCAGCACCGCGACCAGCTCTTGCAGGAGAGCCGAGCGAAGCAAGCGCACTTGGAGGACGAGAACGTCGAGCTCAAGCGCAAGGTCGAGATGCTGGAGATCCGCCTCGAAGAGATCGCGCGCTCACACTCGATCTCGGCCGAGGAAATGCGCATTCGAGAGCGCGAGATGAGCGAGCTGCGCGAGGAAATGGCGGCGATCTCGGGTGACTACACGGCGCAGCGGGAAGAACTGGAGTTCACGCACGAGTGCAACAAGGTGCGGTTGTGGGTGTTTGGCGTGCTCGACTCTTTCGTATCATGAAGATAACATCTACATGCATTGCTGTATCGAATTGTGGTGGAATAGAAACTGGAGCGAGAGCTGAGTGAGAAGGCAGTCGCGCACGAGAACACGTATAGAGAGCTCGTGCTGCTGTCGAAGGCGCACAAGGCCGTGCTGGAAGACAAGGAGGAGCTAACGAGAGCCATTGAGGCTGCGCGCGACGAGATGGCGACGCTGGAGACGCTCAACATGTCACTCCAGTCTCGAGCCCAGGAGAGGAAGGACCTCACGGAACAGCTCGAGCGCAAGGTGCGACCAAGCATCTCCCGAGATAGTGGTTGTTGCGGTAGTGGTTGCTGAATCTGTGTGTGCCTCTGGTTATGTGAATGTATGGGTGCTTGCAGATCGCTCGATTGGAGGACGCTTCGTTCGTCGCGCAAAATGCACTCGAAGACGAGCGCGAGAAGCGGAAGGCGGCGACCCGCGACCTCGACGACCTGCGCAAGGCACATCGGAAGTTCGAGAGCGACATCGCGATGCTCGAGATCCGAGCTGCGGAGCAGCGGCTGCTGCTCGAATCCAAAGACGACCACATCCGGAAGTGCGAGGACGAGATTCGGCACCTGGTGCGGCACGCTTAGCGCTTGGTTGTCTGTGGTTATATCGAAGAAAGGCTCATACTCTTACTCATGAACTTGCGTGTGGTGACAGAACAACGAGGTTGGGAAGCAGGTAAAGCTGCAAGCGCTGATCCACCAGCTCAGCTCTGGCGGCGACGCCAACTCGTTCGCGGCAAGCTCCTTTCTCGCTCGCGACAGCTAGCTCTGTCGCTGGTGAAATGCGAGCGGATGAGACGAACATGTAGAACTAAAGTAATACATTAGACTTCTTCTAACCTCGAGGCACTCGGACGCTGCCTGCTTGCCTACCGCCGCCGCTGCTGCTGCTGCTGGTGCTGGAAGTGACGGGTTCCTTTCTAGTTCCGACGGCCACCACCACGGCCACCGCCACGTCCTCCTCGGCCGCCACGGCCACCGCCGCGACCGCCGAACTGGTTCTTGTTCGTGCGCGCAGCCTTGAAGCGGTTGACGCGGGCGTCGTGGGCGTCGACCCAGAACTGCTTCTCCTCGTCACCCTCCACGAGGTGGGCCTTCTCGATCGTGAAGCCGTTCACCTCGACGCCGCCGTTCGTGATCGCGTCGACCACGTCCTTCGCCAGGTCCGCAGACGTCACGCGCAGGTATCCGCTCTTGTCGCCGATCTGGTACTTGATGAACGCCACACCGTTCCCGTCAGTCGCCTTCTCGCCGAGCTTCGCGTTCACCGCGTCCTTGATGTCGTCGCGCGAGATCTCCGCCTCAACACCCTCGAACGCTACGATCAGGCCCTTCTCGTACTGCAGCTCGACTTCGAGCGTCTCGTTCGGCTCGAGAAGGTGGAAGACAACCTTCTTGCCACCGAGCTCCGCGCCCTCAATCGCCGACAGCTTCTCGAATAGCGCGGTCGCCTCGTCCGAGTTGTTGATTGTGAAGCTCGCGCGGTCGAGACCCTCGTACTCAATGTACGGCGAGCGAGTCTCCGCGTCCATGACCGTCGCAAGGAGCTTCTTGATGTCGTCGAGGCGCACGCGGCTGCCGATGTTCGAGATGTGGATCGTCTTGCCCTCCACCTCACGCTTGCGCTTGTTGTCCTTGCGGTCCTCGGTGCGCGGTCGCGCGGCGATCTCCTTCTTGTCCGTCACGAGTTCAAACGCGAGCTTGGTGTCGTCGACCGTGATGGCCGACTCCGTGATCGCCGCCAGCACCTTCTTGGCAAACGCCACCTGCGTAAACAGCAGGTAGAGCGTCGCCGTCTCTTCCACGAGCTTGACGCGCGGGCGCAGCGCCGCGTTCTCCTGCCAGAACGGCAGGAGCTCGTCCAGGTACGTGGTCACAGGCTTGAGCGGCACGTTCTTGGCGACGAGCATGGCCGTGTACGCCTTATCAAACTCCTTTCTGTCGGCGTCAGAAAGCTGCTGGTAGGCAGCGAGCGGGAGCACGCTTGGCTTGTGGTCAAGGATCGAGAGCTTGTCGGCGAGCGCCGACACGCGCTCGAGCTCCGCAACGGTCGGGAACTCGACGTGGACGACGCCGGCGAAGCGCTTGTGGAAGAACTTGCGCTGGATGAAGACCGGCTCAGCGTCCACAGCCGCGAACGCCGCCTGGACCTCATCGATGGTCGGAATGTTGGCGCCGAGCCCGGCGAGCACGAGCGTGCGCTGCGGCGCGTCGTCAGTCTCCGGCAGCGGGTGGCGGCGCTTGACAGCATCGTTCGTGGCATTGAGCTCGACGACATCCGAGCCGGCGAGCGCGGCCTGCAGCACGGCGCCGTCGGTCGTGAGCTCGGCGAGCTTCTTGAATGTGAAGAGCACGCGGAAGGGCACGAAGCCGCCTTCGTGCTTCTTGGTCTCCGCCTGCAGGAACTTGTCGCGACGGAAGTTGCTGTCGGAGAAGTAGAACTCCACCTGCTTCCGGATCTGCGCGTCCACAGAAGCCATGGTCGTCAAAGGGCGTTTGAAAGCTGGGGGAGCGAGCGTTCGGGGGGCTTGCGCGGGCGGGCGGGCGAGCTCTTGGGCGAATGACCGAAGCTGCTCGAGTAGCTTAAGCAAGTTTCTTTTCTTATCTACTGGATACGAACGATCGGATGTGAGCGAGCGTGAACGGTACTGCTCAACGAAATAGAGACTTGGATTCAGTATAGTGGAACAAAAGCGGTTTGCAGCAAACTTGTCGAATACAAGTCGATTTGAACGATACGAAAGACTCTTCTGATGTCGAATGCAAGTGTATAAGAACATGAGGGGTATTATGAGTCTAAAAATGTGTGGAAAAAAATAAAATGGTGGGCATGTCAAACCCCTGCCTGACAATCCCTCACTTCACTCATCTGTCGCAGTGACCATCTCGACGACGAGGAACATGATCGCAGCGTTCGGCACCACGCGCATCAGGTGGGCCGGCATGCCACCGTAGAGGCCGCGGGCGCCTTCTTCCTTGAAGATCGTGCGCAGCGACTGGATCATGCTCTTGTACCTGCGTCCACCAGAAAAGCAACAACTTTGTCAGCGTGCATCCATTCCACTCGACCGAACTGTTGCCAATGAATGGCCCAAAAACGTACTTGAGCTCCTTCGAGCCGAGCGGCGCACGCTGATCGCGCATCCGAGTGCGCACCACCTCATGCGGATACGTCAGCGCCGCCGCCACGAGTTTGCAGCCACCGGCCGCCAGAAAGTACTTGGCGGGCGTCGGCTCCTCGATGTACTGCTTCACCTCTTCGTACAGCGCGAACTGGATCGCGCTCTCCGAGATTCCCCAGTACGACGCCGACAGCCCTCGGAAGAACGCGCGCGGACCTTCCTTTCGATACATGTCCATCGCCAGGTGGCTGATGCTCGAGAATTGCGCCGTCGCGGGTCTGCCGGCCGTCGTCATGGATCGCGACATGTTGTTCGCGAAGCCGAGCGAAAGCACATTCTGGCGAGGCGCCACGAGGTCCGAGTGCGCGGGCATGAGCTGCAGTCGCGTCTTGATCACCCAGATGGGGCACGTGAGCGTCGCAGAGATCGAGCCCGCGCCTGCCGCAGCGAGGAAGTTGAACACGCGGCCCTCGAGGTTGCGGTTCTTCAGCGCCTCCTTGAAGGTCGAGTAGGCGCCGAAGTAGATTGCCCGCGCCGGGATCACGCCGATGAGCGTCGGCGTGATACCTCGCCACAGCCCGAACACGGACTCTGATTGCGCATACAAGCACAGCGTTGCACCGAGGTGAGCTCAACGTTGCAAACCTTGTACAAGTGCCGAGAGATGCAGCCAAAGGCAGCGTACCTGTGTTGCGGATCGAGCGCATGACCGCGAAGGTCGAGAGCGACTGCACGTTCCCAAGCGACGCACTGCGACAAGAGTGAGCGCATGACCGTTAGCTTCCAGCTTCGCCCAGCGCGCGCGCAGTAGCAGTGCACGCGCAAGCGACAAACCTCGCGCCCTTGATCTGCAGCCGCGTCTTGACGACCTCGAGCGGTGACGTGATCACCGCGGCCGTCATGCCGCCGAGCGCGCCACCGGCGAAGTGTCGGTAGCTGAGCTTCGACTTGCTGATGCTCGCCGGCTTGGCGTCCTTGGAGGCTGTGAGCGCGGCGACGGCAGGCGCGGCGGTGACGGCGGCCGCGACGGCGGAGCTGGTGGAGCGCGCCATGGGGCTCGCGGCGGCGGCAGTGGTCGCCATCCGCTTCTTCGGTGGTTTGCTCCTTGGTGGATGCAAGCTCGACTGGATGGGAGCTCGTCGACACTTCTTTGGCTCGGTCACTCTTTCGGGCACTCTTTCGGGGGCTTACGCATCTCAGCATTCTAGCCGCGGAGAATCGGGCTATTACGCAAGTGCTCGCGCCGTTATCCGGTCGACCGGCGTGCGCAGCTAGGTACGACAAGTTGCCTTATGATGCTGCGCAGGTTTGCTCAACAAACGTGACATGCTAAGCGTTGTGCAAACAGCTTCTTCGCATCTTCCGCTACATGATCCACTTTACGCGTTCAAACTCTCTCTCTCTCTGCACGCAGACCATTCTGACGCACAGTGGCGCCGACAAAGCCAGCCTGCGCAAGATTTACGTGTTTGGCTTTGGTTGCATTGGATCATGCGAATGATATTGATGCCCCTCTCGATCACAGTCTGACGTCGGGTTGGAGCGGGAAGCTGTGTGGGAGGAAGGAAGGGGGCAAAAGGGACGTCGGGACGAGAACGACTGGACGGGAGCGCGCACCGCTTCGCGTGAAGATCGCAGCTCGCCGCTCGCAACGCAGCACTGCGATCGGACGACGACCTGCCCGACCATAGAGCGCCATTTTGGGTCTGGCATCGCGAGTCATCCGCCGTTGTCTCGAGCTCGTTCGTACTCCAGGCCGCATTCGAGTCGTGTGACTGAAGTTGCCAGACAGGAACGTCGGCACTGCAGAAAGCGAGTCAAGTCGCGTCGAGTCGAGTGAGCATGCTCGACGTGCTGATGACCAGCGGCGCATGTCACAGGAGGATTGCAGCAGTGTGTCTGTCGCGAAACAGGATCGGAACAAAGGAGCGTTCAGTTTTGAGCTCGTGAGTCGTAAGCGGTGCGTCGAGAGCGACGGCGTGGCACGCAGGCAAGCAAGCTCGCCCTGACCCAGCCAAGCAGAGCTCCACCTTGACCTTGGTAGCAGCCAAGGAGCCTCGGATGGCGGACGAGCTTTTGAATGTTTCAGAATAATAGGGTGCAGATTTGTGATCGGTGCCCAAATGTGTAATTTCGAGGTTTTTTCGCTTCTGAAAAACCTTGCATTGAGGTGGTCCACACCACGTCCAACCCTAAAAATTACCATGCGTAAAATTCCGGTTCAAACCGGAAAGAAAGCGAGGAAGAGCGGAGCTCGATTGAGGGCGCGCTGCGTGCTGCCTGTGTACGTGGAGGGCGCCTGCCTGTCTGCTGCGCGCCTCTGCCTGCGCGCGTGTGAGGGGGAGTGCGCTCGCTGACGCCGCCGCCTCGTTCTCTCTCTCTCTCTCTCTTTCGCTCTCTTTCTCTCCATAACCGACACGCCTATGCTCTACAGCTGCTTGCCTGGGTTCACACTCGCTCCCTCCCAAGAGCTCCATATACATCGATACAGACACACACACACAGGATGACGAGTCCCGCGGCGAAGAAGACGCCACTGCCACCGACAATGCCCGTGTCGATCAAGAAGGAGAAGCAGCACGACGCACTCTCGTCCATGCTCGCGGGCAGCAGCAGCAGTAGCAGTGGCGGCGGCCCCAGCAGCATCCCGCGCAAGGACAGCATCGGCTGGGGTGCCGACGACTTCCTCGGGATGATCTCGCACACGCCGCCGGCGTTCTCGCCCGGCAGCCTCACGATGCCCATGACCAAGCGCAACCGCAGCGGCAGCATTTCCAGCCGCCTGCTCAGTGCCTCGGACCTCGAGGAGCGCGGTGTCATCGACAGGTATCAGAAAGGCGTGCTCAAGGTGCGTGCATTCGTTCCTGTTGGCGTCTGGCCTCGTTGCGCGCTCCTGTTAGTTAGTTAATGGACTCAGATCGCTCACACAACTGATAAATGGTGCAGGATCTGATTATCAGCGGCGACGAAGCGCTGCAAAAGGCCCTCGAGAAGTTTGATGCCGGTGACTCGAGTACGCTCGAGGCGATGCTCGACAGCGGCGCGCTGAATCGCAAGTCGTCCATCGACCTCCTCGACGACCTCGACCTCGGCTTCTTGAACGTCGGGTCACTCGGCGACACCCCGAAAGACGAGGTGCGGAAGTGCAGCTCTGTGCATTAGTCCGCCCATTTGCGGGTCAGTCAACTTACTTTTCAATCTATCTACAGCAATATTCATCCTCCACGAGGAGCCAGTCGCTGGACGAGTGGGACGAGCTGGGCTTTGACTCAGCGTTCGCCGACGTGTCGACGCGGGATGACATTTTGGACGGTGACTTCTACAGCGGATCGCTGGGCACGTCTCTGCCCAACTCACTGCCGTCGATGGGGCTCGGCATCACGCCGCCGGCAACGTTCAGCTTCGCGGAAGACTTTCTCGAAAACCAGGTGAAGGCGGAGCCTGGGGTCAAGAGCGAGGGCAAGGGGGCGAGTTCGGAGAGCGCGTCGTCCGCGTCAGCGGCAGCGGCGGCGTCCCCGACAACTTCGTCCGCCACGTCGCGGCCGATCGGCATTCCCGGCGCCTCGCCGTCTGCGTCCGCGTCCCGCACATTCGGCACAAACATGGACTCGAAGGACAAGTCCGGGCAGAAGCAGAGCTTCGTCGGCGCGTACTCGCCGGACTCGCGGCGGAAGCGAATCGAGAAGTTCTTGGACAAGCGACAAAAGCGCGTGTGGCGGAAAGAGGTCAAGTATGACGTGCGAAAGAATTTTGCAGACTCGCGGCTGCGAGTGAAGGGGCGGTTTGTGAAGAAGGAGGACGAGCAGTTGCTGCGGGAGCTGCTGAGCTTTACGTAAGCGCGGGCGTGGGAGAATGCCGTAAGAAGCGAGCAAACGAGCGAATGAAAGAACGAGAGAGCAACCGAAGTTGGTCCAAGTGGAAATAGGGGTGCGTCGGCTGCGCGCGAGGCGAGGTGTCCAGGTATCCGTGTACTTTGTCGGCCAACTATTTACCGAGTGGGAGCGAAACAAGCGAGAGGATTGATCCAGATCCAAGGCCATGACGAGTACGCAGCGTACGCGCGCAACCAAGCAAGCGAGGAACGACATCGGCTTCAGGTGCAGCTGTTGCGGAAGCCGTCGGTCCGAGTATTTAGCGCGCCGCGAGGAGGAACCATGTCGGTCGACGATGCCAGTAACCAATAGAGCAAGACAGGAACTGTTTCTCTCCATGCGTTTTGCTCCGGGGTTCACGTGGCTGCGAAGGTAGCGCGTGCCAGCAGGAGGAAGGCGACACTTGCGTGATGCGAGGGTCACGAGAGGTAATGACGATCGATACATTGGCGCTCTACTTGCGCTGTCGTTCTCATGGCAACGCTGCCGCCCCATCGACGACAGACCTCGCGCTCATCTCTTTGTTGTGGTGCCAGCTCAGTAAGTCAGTCAGTCGCAGGGGTACCCACCATCTGGTCGATACTCCAGCTTAAGTGGGCTTTCTTGACTGCCTACTGCCTGCTCGTTCGCATAGGGGCGACGCTACGAGTTCCGGTCCTCTTCCGTTTGCGCGCTCACCGCCTTTACTTCACCACCACCATCACAAATGTTCGCTGCCACTTACACATCCGCACTAGCGACGAGATCGCCTCATTCCCGAAAGATCCAAGTCCTGTTCATTCCTCGTCGCGCTCTCGCACTCGCGGATGCACACGATGCGAGTGCTGGTCGCCACCGCATTCGCTGTCCTGCTCGCTTCGACAACCACCTCGGCCACCTCCTGCGATCTCGTCAAGATATTCTCGATACAGCCGCTCCAAAGCAGCGCCGATGTGAAAGCGTGCATCGCAGCTACGGGATACGAGATGCTGCCGCCTGTGGACCCTCCCACAGACGCGCAGCTCACCAAGTTTTGCGCCGCTAGCCCGTGTACTTCGCTCCTCAGCGCGCTGCAAAAGATGGACATCCCGGATTGCCCGATCGACATGCTCGGCGGAGTGAAGGTCAAGCAGGTGTTCGCTGTCATTGCCGCTAAATGCAGCAGTGGCGGGGCGAGCCCTGCAGCGTCTTCATCACCGCCACCGGCATCTACTCCGGCAGTGACAGCCGTAGCTCCACAGACACCAGGAACAGCACCAGCAGCTGCTGCCAGCATGAAAGGAGATCCGGCGAATGCGGCGGCGACGACACTGGAGCCACAGATGTGCGAATAGCACGGAGCTCACGCATGCGGTGGTTGTCGGCAGTACCATGTTTCGGTACTCTCAGTTGATGTTTGGCGAAATATAAGATGACGTTTGAAGCGGGAGTGTGGGCAGAGCCGTAGTTGAGAACGTCAAGAGCGTTCGTGCGGACGGAATCGAATCGGATCTGACTGAAAATGTAGCGGAGGACGCAAGAACTGATGAGGATCGATTCCGAGTTCGTCTCAATTCTCAAAGTCCCCCAGGGATTTCGTAAGGATGTGATCGGATCTACTTCAAACTGATGCTTTCGAACGCCGAAGCGAGATGGTCGTGACGCGGAAGGCGAACGCAGCGCAAGAAAGCGAATGAGTGGCTGCGAACGGAAGAGGTTCGTCGAGGAGAACAACAAATAACACTGTTCACAGAGCGAGGATCCGGATTAGTGTGCATGGTCGAGCTCAGGCGGTTGATCCTGATTCAATTAATGCAGCTATGATTCTCTTCGGACCGCTTTTGCAAGCCAGCGAAACCTCCAGTTTCACGCCTAGTTTCTAACTGTGGGGTCTCGCCGTGTCGTGTGCTTGCACGTCTTGCTTATAAACACAGCTGCAGAGGAGGATTCTTGTTGTCACCTGGTATCAAACTTCCAGGTTTGCTTGGGTTGATTGAGCCTATTCGAATCGATTTCCGCAGGATTGTATCCCTCCACGTCCCTAATTTAACTACAAGTGCCTCAATAAAGACCCCAAACTGTGTACCTCAGCTTGGAACACACACACACAAACCTCATCACCAAGTCCTCTCAAAGTCTCGACTCCAATACCCCACAAGGGGAACGACCAAACCAGGAACCCGATCAAGCGCCACTCGACATGAGCAGCTCCTGGGAGCCGCGCGAGGCGCCCGAGCGCCTGCAGCTGCACCGCCGGGTCTCCGTCCTCGACCTCACGGGCTCGGGCTCCTCTGAGGAGGACGAAGTCCCGCCGCCCAAGCGCCAAGTCGAAGAACGACCAACTTCTTCTCAAAATCATCCCGGTCCTAAAATCGACAACAACAGTACGAGCACCTCCGACTCGGCCGAACTCGTCGCCGACCTCCGCGACGAAATTGAGGCACTCGAGGACGCGCTCGAGCGCGTTGCGGCCGAGAAGCACGCGCTTAAGATGCGCCTGAATGAGGTCGAGTTCGTACAAAAGTTCCAGGTCGGCCACTGCAAGCGCTGGCTTGCCGCCAACTTCGACTTCGACCGCAAAGACTCGCCCGACCTGCTCGCCGGGATCTTCGAGGACTATTTGCTGCAGAACGACAATCTCGAGCCCCTGCCGCACCAGATGATCATCAAGAACTCGGCCCGGGCGCGCACGCGCCGCGACAAACTCGTCCAGCAGCGCTCCCAGCACCAGCACCTCCGCGGACTCAAGCGCGACGCGAAGCCCGGTGCGTGCTTGCAATGTATTGGAGTGCTGGCTGTGTGTGTGGCAGCTTAAAGCGAGAGTAAAGTGTACTCGAACTGACGCTGGTTCGCTTCTGCAGCCGTTGACCTTCCGCCACTCAAGAAAGCTGCCGCATCAGCCCACCGAGTGCTGGAGGGCAGGATAGGAGGTATGTCGTTGCTCCTGCAAGCATGAAACGATTGCGTGCCGGTGCTGATACTCGTGATGCACATTAGACAACAACAACAACAATGGGACCAAGAGCAACAACCTCGGTGGTAGCAACAACAATGGCTCAAGTGGCAGTTTTTGGGATATCTACAACGTCTTCATCCCCGTGGACGAGATGGAGCGCTTGCTCGCGCTCAAGCCGTGGCGGTCCATACCAGAAAACTGGCCGCAGATCGTGACGACATCCACGACTGAGTCAGTGGCTGAGCTGATCAAGGCGCAGGAATCGTTTCTCAAGGACAACGCACTGGCGATCTGGGAACGCGCCCACTGGTTCCCGATCAAGCAGCAGAACGGCCGCAACGAGGACGAGGTCAAACGCCTTGCCATGCTACACAATCGGCGGAAGCGGCGGCAGACCGTGTTCAAGACGTCTCTCGAGCAGCTCGCCCGCACCATGCAGAAGTCGGTCGAGCGCTCAGTGCTGCGGCAGAGCATCTTTTGCACCGAAGCCGTCGACATGCTGTTGCGGCGGCCGCGGTTGTGGATTCCGCGCGAAAGCGAGGATCTCGTGGTGCAGCTCGAGGAGATCGACCGCCTCGAGCCGGACCGATTGCAGTACGTGTGAAAAGGAGGACCAAGCGATGAGGAATGGTCTAAAGCGCGAAAATGAATCGCGGCTTTACTAGCTTCAATGGAGATGAAGATCACTGCGTCACGTTTGCACTTGTAGAGACGGCTGCTACGTGGATACGCGCACGTAGCTGGTGCAGAAAAAAAGTGCTTACTCGTCTTTCTTCTTCTTGTCCTCGAGCTGGGCCGCAAGTGTGTCGATGGAGCGGAACTGGCGCGTCCAGCGCACGTTGTACAGGAACGGGCGCAGGTCGAAGCGGTTGTCGTCCGGCGAGTAGTTCTCCGCGTGGTACGACGGCGTCAGCGTCGTCATCTTGTGGCGGTTGACCGAGTAGTAGAAGAAGAAGCGCTTGACCTTCTCCGCGACCGCAGTCGGCGCGAGGTGGCCCCAGATATGCGTCAGCTTCTTGAACATGCCGACGGGGCCGCACCGGTCGATCTTGCGCAGCCGGCCGAACCAGCCGAGCTCCTCGTACGACATGCCCATGTCTTCCTCGTCGAGCTGCGAGTGGTCCGCGTCTTCGCCCGCGCTATCGGCCGTGGGCCGCAGCTCCGCGGTCGGCGGCGCCTCCACCACCGTCTGCAGCGTCGGGTAGTTGTACCGAGTCGCTCCCCAGCGCAGCAGCTTCTTCAGGTCACCCTTGGACACCGCGCCGATCGGGTTCAGGTCACCGCTGCTGCAGTCGTACTTGGTCATGTACCCGCGCAGCGCTTCGTCCACATTCGCCGAACTCAGCACGAGCAAGAAGCCGTTCTTGGCGCGCACCCACGGCAGAAGCTGCGCCAGCAAGTACGACATGACCATGCGCAGCCGCGCCTGGATGTTTTGGAGCGCAAGGTCCTGCTGGATGGTGCCGCCATGCGACAGGAAACGCGGGCTCTTGCCCGTCAGGACCTCAAACGTCTTGACGACTGCGTCCACCATCATGTCCATCCCCATGCTCAGGTGGTAGCATCCGATCTCCTTCGCGAGGTTCGCCGCACGGTTCTTCGTGGCTGCCGAGCTGTTCTTCGTCCCCATGTACGTCGTGTGCAGGATGTGGGCCGCCAGCTCTTGCGCAGTCAGCGGCACGTACGGCTCGCCAGCCGTGCCGGTGATGCGCTGTACGTCCTGGATAACGCGCGCGTCGCCTGCGTTTGCGGCGTCGACGACCAAGTGACACATCACGCCGACAATGCACGCGACCGAGGACGAGTCAGCGCCACCCGAGAGCGGGAGGAAGAAGCCGCTGCCTCCGCTGCGGCGCAGGTAGTCCCACATCCAGCACGCAGGGCCGAGTGCGATTTCCTCTTCCGGCACGTGGTAGTGCACGTCAATGGGCGGGGTCGTGACGAGGAAGGTGTCGTCGCTGTGGCAGAGGCTAAAGTCCACGTTGACCTTGGGGATGACCGTGTCCAGCGAGCTCGCCTGCTCGCTGCGGCTGCTCACGGACCCGCGGTACGAGCGCACGTCGTCGAGGTCCACGGTCGCCGTGACGACCTCGACGTCCGAGACGGAGAACTGCGAGCCCTGCGCGACGACCTGGCCGTTCACGACGATAACCGCGCAACCGTCGTAGTAGAGGCGACCACCGTCGCAACCCTGCTGGTTCGCGTACAGGTAGACGCCGCCGCTCTTGGTGGCCGCGCCGCGGATGAGGTCCATGCGCTGATCGAGCTTGCGCAGCTGGTGGTGCGAGCCGGAACCGTTCCCAATGATCTCGACGCCTGCGAGTCCAAGGTTGATGTGCGGACTGTCAGGCGTAAAGAGTTCCTCGCACGTCTCGGACGAGCAGCACGTGTCGAGCGTGGCGATCGCGCCGGCGCCGAAGGGCACGCGCACTTGGCCAGTGGCGCGCTGGATCGCGGGCGGAAGCACGTGGTCCTCGAGCCCGCGGCGCGCGCTCGTCTTCCACGAGGTGAACCAGCGCGTCTCGCGGTAGTTGCCGTCGTCGGCGTGGAAGAGCTTGGGGCGGATGAAGAGCAGGCGCCGGTCAAGCACGTACACGCGGCAGTTGTAGCGCACGCCGTTGTGCATTACGGGCATGCCGATGTCGCAGAGGATGCCGTCGGTCACGTCGCTCTTGAGCAGCGTCTCCATGGACTCCCAGCAGTGCAGGAACGTGTCCTGCTCCAGGAAGTGGTCCTCGCAGCCATACCCGCTCACCTCGAGTTCGGGGCCAACGCGGTACTTGGCGCCGCGCGCCTTGGCCTCGCGGATCGACGCGATGATGCGCTCGAGGTTGCCGTCGAAGTCCAGCGCCCACTGGTTCAGGTTGCACGTCGCGACGGTCACGAGTGTGCTCATCGTCGTGGGCGGCAGGTGCGAGGGTAGCAGAGATAGAGAGGGTCAGAGGGGGGGAGCTGGAATGTGACGAGTAGCAAAGAGACAGCGAGCTGCCTTCAACGCGGCTAGTCGTGTAGATGACTGAATCCGGCAGGCTATTTCCCAGTATTTGCGTGCTGTCCAAGATTTCGAAATACCGGTTCATATTTTCGAAAATATGTTCTGCTGGGTTTTCGACGACTCCCGAAGTCGCTCATTATTTGAATTTCTCGCGCGCGCTCGCGCGAACCTGCCGCCCAGCAGCAGGAGCAGCCATGCAGCCGTACCTGCAGCGCTACGAGGCGCTGCAGCAGGAGCGATTGCGCAATCGCCAGGCGCGCGCGTCGGACGGGCTGTTCGCGTCGCCCGCGAGCGCCGCCGCCTCCTCCGGCGGCTTCGAGCGCGCGCTGGCGCCGCGTGGCGACGGCACGGCCCACGTCGCGTCGACTGCTGCTCGCGCCGAAGGCGGCGACGACGACGACGACCCGTTCGCCTTCGGAGCGGCGCCAGCTGACGCAGCGGCGCTCGCGCAGTCGGCGTCCGCGCAGTCTGTCGCGAGCGACGAGTTCGTGGATGCTGGTGCGTTCGGAGAAAGTGCAGCACGCGCGGACGCTTGTAGTAATTGGCGAACTGACTGGCACGGGAGAGCGCAGCGACGTATCTCGAGGAGAACCAAATCGGGGGAGACGACAGCTTCGCGCTGGAGGTCGCGCAGCAGCAGTGGGAGGCGGACGAGAGCCGCCCGAGCGACTTCTTCGAGCGGCGCTCGCGCAACTTGGAACACGTCGAGTTCGCGCTCGAGAGCGTGCGTTTCCCGTCGTTTCCTCCTGCTTGCGGTTAGTATGGGAGCCAGCACTACTCGGGTTCTTAACTATGCAACGTGAATGTGGTGCAGGAGAAGCGCAACCCCAGTGCTGAGGATGCAGAATCAGAATCAGAGCTGGAAGCAGCAGACGACCGGCGGGAGGCGGCGCTGGCTGCAAACACACGGCAATACGCGAGTCTTGCATCCTCAGACACGGTGAACATCCTGGAGTTTTTTTCACGTCGCCTTCCCTTCCTATCTGCGACTGCTGACGTCTGATTCCACCGCTCGTGCGCACAGAACACGGCGCTGTCGTCGGGCTTCGAGGTCCACTTCGACTGCACGCGCCAGGCATTCACGCCAAACTCGCTCAAGTACCTCCAGGTGCGGCAGAAGTTCTTGACGGAAAAGTTCTCTTATGGGATGCTGAGGGTTTCTTTCTTCTTTCTCCTACACACAGGAGAAGAACCGCGCCGGAAGTCGCAATCCAACGGCATTGCCGGAGGAAGATTCCACTGAGCTGGCCACTTCACCGATCCACACGAACGCGGCTCGAAATGGCACGAAGCGACCCGATGACCAGAGGCTGGCGATGCTCGACTCAGAAGAATCAGAAGACGAGCTGCCTGAGTCCGTTCGGGTGATGCAAAGAGGCCCGGGGGTCATCGTGGATGCGCTGCACGAGATCGACGCGCTCATCGCAACTCCGCGTAGCGTACCTTCCGGCACTCGCCGCGACCACAGAACACCGGCAACCGTGCACGACATAGTGCGCGAGTATGACCTGTCGCTCGAAACTGGACTGCCGCTCTCGCGCACCACCGACAGCTGGGGGGACGATCCAGAAGATGACCACCGGGAGGAACCAGTCAGCAGCTCGTCTCCGCGAACCGCAGATCCATTGTCAAACAATCGCGGCGATGGGTTCAGACCTTCTTGCCGCAGTGAGCATGCCACGCAGGTTGGTGCGATTCGGGAGTCGCGATTCAGCTCTGTCTCGACGAATATCAACCAGCTCCAGCAGATCAACGAAGAATGCGACACGAGCGTCTCAAGTGCGCACACTGGTGAAACGCTGCTGTACTCGAGTAGAGCGCGTCAGCATGCGCGCGAAGCTCCAGGTAGCGCAGATATGGAAGTGAGAGGGCTGTCTGGAGTTGGAGGTACCACGCAGCAGCCAGCTGGGTTCGAAAGCAACCAAGCAGACGAAGCGACTCCGCCAAAAACGACAGGAGTACGAGATGAGACTCTGCATGGCGCTCCTGTCTCAGACAGCAGCGATGAAGAGTTCTTCGACATGCTATCTTCTCCGACGAAACCACAGCGGTGGAACGAGGACGCGTACGCTGCAAGGAGACAATCGCTCACGGCGCAGAAATCGTCGGCTCGAACTCCAGGAAAGCAAAACGATACGCTTCCCTGCGAGCCCTTTAGCGAAGACATCGAGACATCGAGTAACGCGCCGACTCATGACGTTAGTGCTCGGAGGATCCTGTCTCGACCGAAGGTAGGTGATATGTGGTTTGGTTGTCTGCATTGGAGGGTAGTCTAGGATACTGACTCAACGCTCGAAACTGCTCATCCGAAGGAGGAGAAAATTGAGGGTCTCGCAATCAACCCGAGCCAGGTATGCTGGCTACCTGCTCATCATCTTTGATGCTTCGGTTTGGCCGGTGTGGAACAGTAACATCTTATGTGTTTGTTCATGTAGTTGTCGCGCCGGTGCCGCCGCCTTCTCTGCACAGTCGGGGAGACGATGACCGAGCGGATCGTGTTTTCCAATGGCAGCGAAGCGGTCGGAAGAATCTCCGTGTCACTTTTGCCGCTGAGCACGGGCTGTCAGCAGTTCTCCGTCTCGCCGGCAGTCCTGGAGCTGCGTCCGAAGGCGTCGAGTGCGTTCTACGTGACGCTCAAGGCGCGGACTGCAGGAGTCGCGGCTGGTATCTTCCAGTTTCGCGGCGTGGGGGCCAAGGCGCTGTTCTCTCCGTATGAAGTGCTCATTGAAGCAAGCGTGCGCCGAAACCTGGCGCTTGAAGAGTTTAACGGTGCCTTAGGAAAAGCGCTTCGTGGCGGCACGCCACCCATTCGCGACCGCCAGGTGGAGGAGCTGCGGCGAAGCAAGTGCATCAATGAGGTGGAAGTCGGGCCAACGTTTGTCAAGTTCGAGCGCGTGAAAGTCACGAATGGCGTCCAGATGCCCCGTTCATCCACGCTCAAGATCACCAACAACTCGGACGAGGCGCAGCCGTTTAAGATCAGCTGCTCGCACGAGTACCTGAAGATCACTCCCAACAGCGGAGTCATCCCGCCAGCGTCTGAAGCGACTGTGACGATGCTGCCTCTGGCGCAGCCCTTTGAGCGTCGCAATGGGGAGAGTTTTGCGTCAGGAAGGAGCGGCCCGATCCCAGCGAGCTGGACTGGGTCGTTCACCGTCGTCGTGGGCGAGAAGATATCGCGCGAAGTGAGTTTTGTCATCGCTCGGGAAGTTCTGGAGACACTCCCTCTTGCCGACTCGATCGCCCGCTCGCGACACCGCATTTCGTCCCAGACCGATGCGTTCTACTACACCAAGAGGCGGAATCGCCGAGGACTGTACTTCCATGCTCGCGCCGTCGAGTGCGGGAGCTGCAACGTCGGTGAGTCCCATCAAGTGCCGGTGTACATCTGCAACGGCTCGAGCGCGCCTATGACAGTCTTCCTGCAGGATCTTATGGACCCGTTCTCATGCTTGTACACGACCACGACGATCGAGCCGCGCAAGTTTATCGAAGTCCCGGTCACGTTTACCCCGAAAGTGGCCGGGAAGGTGGCCACGTCGCTCTTCGCGTACTCGGTGACAGACAAAGCTGTGGTGACTCTCGTCGCGCGAGGTATTTAGCAGAAAGAGAGAGAGAGAGAGAAAGAGAGAAAGAGAGGCGCTGTGCGCTTTGCTCTCACAGTGTTCCCAATAAGTTTTGAAGTGGCTCTTGCATTCGCGGCTTGCGTAGGTCGGTTCCTCTATGGTGACTACTTCAACGCAGAGCACTCGACCTACTTGCCACATCCCTGCGACTACGATAACTTACTACGGGGAGTCGCCACCACTGCTGCTGTTGCTGCTGCTGCTGTTGCTGGGCTTACAAGGATCGCGCCTCTCGTGACTCGCCAGGAAAGCGTCGACGTCCGCCAACACATCGTCAAACCGCGCCACATCTCGCGGGTACACTCGGATCCAGCCTGCACCAGAGTCGTGCGACATCTTCTCCACACGATTCCAGTGCAGGTGGCGCTGCAGGTTGATCGAGATCTCCTGCGCTCCCGCCACCACCTGCCACGACGAAAAGCCGGCGTTCTGGATGCAGCTCGCGAAGTGGTTCGTCAGCATGCCTTCCGTGTCCTCCGTCAGCGGTACTTCGATGAGCAGGTGCATGAAAAAGTACCAGCTCCCGCGAATCACGTGCTTGATCCCCAGCTTGATGCACTCGAACTGGAGCATGAGGATGAGACGCTCATAGCGAGGATCTTCCTGGTCTCGCTCTTGCACGGGCCAGCGCACCTGTACCTCCAGCGTCGCTCCTTTGCCCATTCGCGACGTCAGAAGCTTCGTGCGCTGTTGGGCTGATGGGTAGAACGCCTCCATCCCCACCTCTACGGCTGCTGCAGCTTTCAGCGAAATCGCAAAAAATGGATCGCTCCGCTTCGCGCCAAGCGAGATGAGCTGCTCCAACGAGGACACCAGCGGCTCGAGCGCTGGAGGCGCGGACAAAAAGTCGCCGCTCACTGGCTCGATCCCAATGTCTGACGGGTCTACGCGCGACAACACCAATCGACGGATGTTCGAGGTGATGGTCTGCACCAGCATAGCATGCAATCAGTTTAGCGCTTGTGCATGGCAGGCGAGAAGGAGATGAGGCGACACACAAGTAGCTCACCTGAAGCAGCGCAACACAGAGACCGTCTGGCGAGAAGAGCTGTTCGAACTCGTGAGACTCAATCTGGCTCAGACCCGGACGCGTGCTATTCGAGCTCTCCTCCGTGATGTCCGAACGCAAGTCCGCGAATGATCGCTTCAGTACGGTGTACAAGTCCACCAAAGGCGCGGCGTTCCCACCGCGACTCGGACATTCGAGATCCTCTTTCTCTTCTTCGCATCGCTCGGGAGTGCTCTCCTGGCGCTGCTGTTTGCCTCCGGACAACCAGGGAGACAGCACGAAGCTCAGAAGGCGGTGCGATAGAGCGAAGAACTCGGGTCGCACTTCGATTGAGAAAGGCTCTTCGAGCTGCATGAGCTCGTCCTCTCGCCTGCCGGTAAGCTCCTCCGCCCGCTGCATGCGCTTCATCTGCCACGCAGACAGCTCGCTCACCATGCACAGCAAGATCATGCCGAGCTACACAAATGCATGAGTGAGCAGGATGACTCTACTATCGTACGCAAAAAGTAGAGCTTAAGCAGCAACATCGCTGCGCACCTGTGATCGCCGCTTGATGCACTTCGCGAACGCAGACTGCGCCGCCAAGAGCGTCAAGAACGGGCTGACGCCGTCGTCGCGCTCTCCACCAAGCGCTAAAGCTTTATGCACTTGTTCGCCCAAACAGCTCGCTTGATCCTGCGACGACCACACACTCTCGAGAATGCCGCCACTACCGGAGAAAGGGTGTACCGCATTCCGATCGTGCGGGTCGTCAGCTCCACCAGCGAACTCATGCTCGTTACTTCCGAGCACCGCTGCCATCTCCTGGCTGATGTGCTTCTCAAGCAGTGAGTTCTCACCAACACCCGGGTGGTCGTTGTTGATGACCAGTTTCTGGATGTTGAACGAGAGCTGACGCAGGAACCTGCCTGCATTCTGCTGCGCCGCCACTGAGAGCAAGTCCACTTCGTTCCATGCTTTCTCGTCAAAGCCGTTGGCTCTCGACGAAGGCGAAGAGTTCAGCAGGAGACCCGTGGCGAGCTGGAGGATCCCGCACAGCGAGCCCGACGTGAGCGCGAGCTGCTGAAGCGCCTGCAGCGCAAGCTCGCGAACTTCGTTGCAAGACGAGACCGAGGCTTCGAGAAGCCATCCTTGCAGGTTCCGAAGCAAGTCGTCCGACGGCGTGTACAGGTGCTGGAACAAGGACTCGTGGCACGTCATGGATTTGAGCGCGTACGTGTTGCCTGCACCACACCAGAGCAGTGATGGAATCACACAGAGTGACAATCAGAACAGTGCTAGGATGGTGCACCGGTTGGCATGTCGTCTCTACAGTACAAAGCAGATGACACCCACTGCTTGACTTGGCCGCCAGTAGCGTGATTTTGACGGAGGTGACCGTTTGCTTCTGCGAGAAGAAAACACGAACTTGCGTGAGTAACTCAGACTATAGCACGACTCCAATCACACCAACTATAGTCGCCCACCTTTGCGAACGCAATGTGGCTCTCGGCACTCCCGTCGACAACAATCGCGACTGTCTCGTGGGAGCTGCCGTCAGATGATACTCCTATCGAGTAGCGACTCGGAGTGTAGTCGGGGTGCCAGTTTAGAGTGATTGCGGACAGCGTCACACCCGCGCTGAACTGCACGACCAGCCACTCCTCTCGCGGTCGCTGAGGCGACGGAGGCGCAGAGCGCCAGAAAGAGTGTTCGCTCTCGAGAATGCTGCAGCAACTCGCATATTCCGAATTAGTAACAGACCTCCTCGCCTTCGCTTGTCCTGCACTGCCTGTGGCGAACGCACTTTTGTGCACTGTGGTCCTTGTCGAGCTCCGAGCTTGCGAGTGCTCTCGTAGGAGTGGAGACGACGGTTGAGAGCTCGCGCGGCGGAGACCAGTCCGGGAAGAGAGCCAGTGGTTCCATCTTCGCGAACACCGCGAGCACCTGGCGTGGCAGAGACAGCAAGCGACCAACTCATCAGCAGCTACAGTTGACTGCAACGTGTACGCCGATAGCGCCGAACATCACGTGCCTTTTGGAGTGGATCGACTGCGTTGGGCGAGTCGGCGTCGAACGTCCGGACGATCGACGTCAGCAGGCGGAGGTAGATCTACGTCCCCACACCCTCATCCTCGTTACAATACTGTACTAGCACAGGGCGAACACCTCACCGCATTAGTGCTGCGTACTTGGTTCAGGTGATTCTGCTGCGTGATCACGTCGACGTGCCGCTTGCGATACTGTGGGCCGCCTTGGATACGCGGCGCGAGCGGGCACTTGTCGATGCGCTCGTGCACGAACTTGAGCTCGCTCTTGGGCAGCTGGATGGCAACGGCCTTGAGCGGCATGCCCTTGCGCGAGCACCCGTCTACGTGAGGCATACTGAGCTGGAAGTTGGAGATCTTGAGCGGCTTGCCACCGGTAGTCGTGAGCGGTTCGTCGCCCGCGCGGTGCGTCAGCACCTCTCTCGCGCGCGGGAAGACAACGCTCTGGCACGCGTCACAGACCAGCGCCGTATGCTCGAGCTCTTCAGTGTGGGACGGAAAGGCGGCGTGCGCGGCCGCCACTTCGTCGCGCGTCGCCGCCCACATGAACACGGCGGTGGCGCCCTTGCAGCGCCGGCAGCCGTCGCGGAACGGACGCACGTTATTCGTGGCGGCCGTGCACTCGGGACACTTCGCGTGCATCCCCCACGCCTTCGGGTCGGTGGCAGCAGCGGTCGCTGCGTGCTGGACACGCTCCGTATACAGCACGCCGTGCACGTCGCAGCCCGGGAACTCGAGGTACAGGCACGCGCGGCACACGATGGCGGCGAAGAGCCGCATGTTCGTGCTGGCCTGGCAGGCGGCGGGTGGCGGTGGTGGCTGCGGGCGCATGGCGGCAGCAGGTGGCGGCGGTGGTGGCGGAAGCAGAAGCGTGTTGCTGCCGCCGCTGCTGCTACTGCTGCTGCTGGAGACGGTCATGCGGCGCGTCACGCTTGAAGATCTCTTCGCAAATAAAGTGGGCACTTCCTTAACACGGGGGATCTGCGTGCCAAGTACGAACCATATGAGCGGTTTGACCAGGTGGTCTGTAATGTGATTCCCTTTGTTTTTGCGCCACATATGGCCACACAATATACAAGCAACTGCCAAGCGCCAAGATGGACGAGCTTGGCGCTGGCAGCAAGCGCAGGCGCGACGAGAGCAATGGCGGCGGCGGCGGCGGCGGCAAGGAGCGCAAAGTGAAGACGCGGCGGGAGGAGATGGAGGACGAGTTCCGCGCGACGTATCTGCCGCTCACGTCCTTCTACAAGTTCCTCGAGGTCGTGCACCTCGAGAGCCCGCTGCTGCTGCCGCGCACGCTCAAGTACCGCGGGGAGGCCAAGCGCAAGGCGCTCGCGGAGGCCAAGGCCAAGAGCGCCAGCAAGTCTCAGAGCCAGACGCGGACTCAGAAGAAGAAGGCTCTTCGCGACGACCTCGCGCCCACGGGCGCCACGCTGCGTGAGTTCAAGTTCGGCGTTACGGCCGAGACGCTCGGCGCCTTCCGCGGCGAGAGCCAGCGCATCGGACTGCTCGTATCCGTACTGGCGGCCAAGCGTGCGCGGTTCGCGGACAACCGCTTCGAGCTGCTCGCTACGAGCCTCATCCCAGGTGCGTCTCTCTTTCTCTCGCTCTTGCTTTGAATGTACTGGGAGGAAGAGAGAGGCAGGGAGTTAAGCTGATGGACGGATGCGCCAGTGTTCTGCGCCAAGGAGGTAACGCTCGGCAGGCAGTTCGTGCGCTCGGGTGTCGGCGTGTACATGCTGCTCTTCCAGGTCGTGGACCTCGAGGAGGCCGGGAACGAGCTCGCGAAGAGCAAGGTGTTCTCGTTTGCGGCGCCCGCGACCGTCCCGAGCACGATCCTCGGGAAGGAGCTGCTCACGCAGGCGATCTGCGGTCGCGCGCCGCTCTTCGCGAACGTCCTGCGCATCGACGTCACTCGCTGGCGCAACGGCATCAACTGCATCGACCTGCCGGCGGTGTCGGCGACCGTGAAAGGAGGTGAGTTAGCTCATTACTCCCAGTTGGTAACAGACCGTTTAAGCTCACGTGGTGCTGCATCCCATCGCATTACTACGAGCAGCCGTGCAGCTGCAATTCCGCCTGCAGTGGAGCCCACCTATGAAGGCGAAGCGCATTAAGGGGCTGCACGAGATCGCAGTCGCCAAGCTTGGCGTCAAGTCGGCCGAGGACAAGGGTGCCTTGACGACGATGAAGGACGAGACGTACCACGTGGACTCGCCGAACCACAATCACCTCGCCAAGGCGGCGCCACAGAGCGAGAACGCGGGCGTCTACTTCCACTTCCTCTACCACTCGATGCTGCGCCGAATGAGCGAGAAGCGCTCGGATTACTCGTGCTCGTGGTGCGACATGTACGCAGGCTCGCTGCGCGGCCTCGTGGCGCACCTCGTGTGTTCGCACAGCCGGTTACGCTTCCAAGTCGCGGTGCGCTCTCATACGCTGGGAAACGAACTGCTGACTTCCTCTTAAGGTCACTAGCTTACCACTTCGCTCATGGCAGGTTGGACACGATAACATGGCGCACATCTACGTGACGACTGCGCAGTCGGAGTGGAAAAACGAGTTCAACCCGGACGTGACGCCTTCTGCGTGCGAGATGGACCTGAACGACGACGCGATGGACCGCATCGAGCACCACTACTGCTACTTCTCGCCGAAGAAGCACCTCCGGAGCGCCAAGACGCCCGAGGAGAACAAGATCGAGGAGCGCATGCAGGAGTTCGACGAGCTCGAGGAGCTTTCGAAGGAGCAGCCGCACGAGTTCTACGCACCGCTGCTGCAGCGGCAGTACTTCCACTCGCGCACGGGGGCGGTCGTGCTGGACCACGAGAAGGACTACGACAGCGACGACGACGTCGACGAGGAGTGGATCATCAAGCAGAGCGAGAAGCTACTGGACGAGTTCGAGGACGTGGCGCTCGAGGAGAAGGAGTTCATGAAGAAATGGAACCGTCACGTGAAGGAGAACCGGTGCGTTCGCGCGCACGTTGGGGAAAGAGAAGTGGAGAACGCTGATGGGGGGTTGTGACTGGTGTCAGGATCCTGGCGGACTTCATGGTGGCGTCGTCGTGTCGTCTCTTCGCGAAGCTCCACGGCAAATGGTGTGTTTGGATTGCAAGGCAGGGTGGTCGTAGAGTGGATGAGCGAGGAGGTCTCACTCACGTGCGTCGCTGCTCATTGGCAGGATCGTCGACCACGGGCTCCGCTACAACTTCCTGCTGCACTTGTTTAATTTATGGGACAACTCGCTGCTCAACTCGCGCGCGATCATCGACTGCATGCTCATCGTGGACCACATCGCGGTGCGTTCTGAGCTCTTTGAGTGGCAGTTAGGTGCGGATGGACATTCGCAGGCGGCTAACGCTTCATATGTGCGTGACGACAGGTGCTGGAGGAGACGAAGCCCAAGACCAACAGCTTACCGAACGGCACCGAGAAGCTTCCAACAGCAACAGCAGCAGCAGCGACTCCGGCTCAGTAGTCGTGTGGTGCGTCGGCGCGCCGCCGTCTTTGTGCTTGTGCATGTTTCCCCAGAGCACTCGAAATCCTCCCGAGCAGCAGCAAGTCGCCTACTAAATGAACAGGAGCCACTTGCTTCTTCGTCTACCAATACTCTCTCCCCACTTTTGCGTCACTCGGCCGCCACCTTGGCGTCGTCATCGCCTGCTTGTTGGTCATCATGGTTGCAGTGCCGATGGTGGTGGTGGCGGCTGCGGTTGTTCTGGCGGCGCTGCTGGCGATGGCTCGGGCGCGCGCCGCCGCCCCCGTCGTCGTCGGACGAGTCCTCGCCGCTCTCGCTCGAGCTCTCGCCGAACTCGCGCTTCTTGTGGAAAATGCAGCATTCTGCGGCGGCGTACAGTGTGAGCGCGTCCGAGACGAAGTTAGCATCTACCAATGCTACAGAGACGCACTGTTGGACTTCTTGCGGCCGAGGTGCTCGTTGTCCACGGCGCTGGCGTCGAACGTCACGCGCGCGCGCGGCTGAAGTTGCACGCGGTACACCGGCGCTTCTGCAGTCGCCGGCGCCGCCGCCTGGGTGGCCACGACGGTCCCCGGCGTCGGCATCTGGACGTTGTCGCTCATCTTGCCGAACTGTGTTGTAACGTTGGTGCCTTTTTTTCTCACTATCGAAAGCGACGAGTTCACTCGGTTTACTGGTAAAGGGACTTGCAACTTGGTGCTCGCTGATGCTGTCGATCGTCTCTTGCTCAGACGCAATTGTTGCATCCTATGGCGCGTCTTATTATCCATAGGTTAGCGTCTTGAACATGATCGGAGGACGGTAGCTACGCGACGCGCCTGCGTCTGCGTCTGCATTCTTCTCCCTTTCCGCCTGAGGATCGAGCTCGTAGTTCTCCGATCCCAGTAGACTCTCGGTCGCCGCCAGCAGCGGCGTCGCCTCAATCGAGAGACCATGGTTGTCGTCAACGAGCTTGAGGCGCGGCGATCGGGGTCGATTCTTTAGCGTCAAGAGTCCGAGTGCGACCGCTGCAGGTGTCGTTGGCAGTGCAAGAGTGTTCAGCAACAAGAGATGACCCCAGTCCGAGCCTGTCCAACACACCTGCGACCCCGATGCAGATCCCCAGCGAACGGAGGAGCGACGTTGATTGAAGCTCCTGGAAGATGACTGCGCCTTGGAGCACGCCAAACTGCGCAGTCAAACACCTTCGATGAGTACCGCAGTTCACGCGTGCTCGCTTTCACAACTGAGATACACGTACGAGTGTCCACGTTGCAAAGTAGGTCTTGAGAACCACAGGCTCAACGTCTGAAAGCGACAGCGCGTCACTCGGAAGAGAGCCGCGACGCCACCAGCTCGCGAAAAGCGCCATCAGAGCCCACGCGAGAAGCAGCAGCGATGCCAGGGACAATACACGAGGTTGAGCAGCAATCTCATCTCCAGCAGACGCCAGCTCTGCGATGCTCTGCGTCAGCACGCATGATCGTCAACGACAGAAATCGGATCATCGATCACCAGCAGAGCAATCGACGCGGCGCTCCACCTTCTTGAAGACAAGCGCACTGGCTCCAGCACCTCCTGCAAGCCCTGCGAACGCACACCGGATCACCTCGGTGTCTTGAGGCTGCGGCAACAACGCGCTCGAACTAGTGACTCGAGCATCAGCGATCCACGAGAGCGTGCCGACCATCGCGAGTAGCGACAGCAAGAGGTGGCTCAACACTTCAAGGCTGCTGAATCGCCGGTAGACGTCTGCGGCGGAGTTGCTTCTTCGCTCTCGCGCTCCTGCAGGCGACTCGGGGTCTTCTGTCGTCACTAAGACTACGAAGCCGATGAGCAGACTGGCGGTCGCGAGCGCATTCAACGAGCGGCGTTTTCTGCTCTGGGGCGATGCGAGCGATGCGAGCACCGCTCTCGTGCCGCCGCTCGCGATGGCTCCGAGCGCCAGTGGCACTGAGCTGCACGCGGCACAAGCATGCGAATAAGATGGACTTGCCATATTGCTTCGGACACCAAATCCCACGCGCGACTCGCACCTGAGCGCGACGAAGTCGCCTGTGGCAGCGATCGCATCGAGCGCAACTTGGTGCGCTGCGCTACGAGAATTCGCCGCTAAGTGCGAGACTACAGCCATGACCGCCTGGCACTCAAACAAGGGAGCGAGCAAGCGAGACACAGGTGAGACCGAGAGAGCAAAGACGGCATCAGGATGATGAACGACGCAAGCGTGTATTCACTGCGAGTAGAGCCACTCGTTCTGGCGCACCATGAGCAGCAGTCCCTGCACCTCCGACAGCGGCGCCATCGCCCTCGTCGAGGCTTATAACAAACAGTCCACAGCTCGAAGCGGCGCAAGCGAGCAGACGGTGGCGTGTGATGACCAGCCAGTCGCTCGTCTTACTTCCTCGCTCGAGCGTGGAATCTCTCTCTCTCTCCCCCTCCCTTCCTGCGCGCCACCATCAATGGTCACCGCCTACTTCTCCATGTACGTCGTGCACTGCGAGGCAGAGGACCAGTCCCGATGGCGGCGGTCGCCGCACGACGCATAGAGCTCGCACAGGTGTGTGGACGTGCTGTGGCACGCCAGCGGGTTCGCGCGGCGGCACTCGATCTCCTGCACCATGCCGCCGAGCTCGTCGATCTTGGGCACGATGTCGCCGCGCGGCTTGATCGTCAGCACGTAGTCGCGGATGTCCTGGTCCGAGATGCCGAAGCGTCCGCGGGTGTACAGCAGTCCCGGACCGGAGAACGAGACCGCCGGCGTCTTGGTCACGGCGCCGACCATGCCTGCCATTGCGCCGCCCAGACTGTGACCCGTGAGCACGAGGTTGTCTCCCACGCGCGCCTTGAGGCCCACCACATACTCGAGCAGCTCGGCGTACACCGGCGGCGGCATGACGGACGAGAAGAAGTTGAGCGCGAGCATCTCGACCACGAACGTCGTCGGCAGCTGCTTGAGGAACGGAATGAACACGTTCGCCGCCTGCATGATGGTCACGCCAAACCAAAAGTGCAGGTCCTCAAGCGCGTCCGTGGCGGTCGCCGTGCCGCGCACCGCCACGACCGTCATGTTGATCTTGGGGAAGAAGAGCTCGACCCAGACCTGGTGGTCCACGAGCTCGTCGTTGCGCCGGACGTATTGCCAGTCGCCAAGCTCCGTACCCTCGAACCGCTCCTTGAACGACTGGTACTGCACCGTCGTGTTGTAGCCGTAGACCGAGTCGGCGATGAGCGCAAAGTCGACGATGTCGAGCCCCTTGAAGTCGAGCGAGCACACGGGGTACTGTGCGATCTTGCCCCAGACCTCCGACACGTTGCCGAGCACGTTCACGGTTGTGGTTGTGTTCGTCGTCGGCGGGTACACCTTGAAGTCGCCGCCATACACGAAAGTGCCGACCGCCCACGTCGACGAGAAGAACACGAAGGACAGGACCACGAAGCACGTGATGAAAGAGCGGAACGCCGCGCCGAAGATCTGCGGGAAGCGACCCTGGATCGTGTACCCGAGCAGAATGAGCGAGATGCCCATGATCGTCCAGCCCAGGTAGAATGCCGAGAACGAGATGATGGCGCTGAAGAACACGAGCGGACACAGGATCCACAGTCGACGGTTGTACGAGAAGCGGCTCCATGGGTTCCAGTCCTTCACCTCCTCCACAAGGTCCTCCGCTTTCTCGCGGCCCTCGATCGCCTCCACCGTCTCGTCCGCGTCCGCGCGCGCAGCCGCAGCCGCCTCCGCGTACGTCGTTGCGGTCAGCGGCCGCAGCGGCTGCTGCTCCGCCGACGAGCCCGACGTGGACGACGAAGACGTGCAGCGGCTGACGAAGTTGTAGATGTAGCCAAAGAGTGTGAAGAAGAGCGAGCGGAAGTAGCCGTAGCCGCGGTAGCCAATGTCCACGAGCCAGAGCTGCTCCGCGCGCTTCTCGTTTTCCATCTCGATGAGCGCGCGCTTCATCTCACGGCGCTGGCGGCGGTAGTTGCTCACGAACTCGCGCATCTTCTGGTTGCGCGAGCTCCAGAAGTGGCAGACCATCCAGAGCGCGAGGTACCCGGCGAGCGAGTAGAAGCCCGCCTGGATGTAGTCCAGGAAGGCCTCCACAGGCGACAGCGACGCCAGCAGCGACGTCACGAACGTCCAGAACGTCACGATCTCGAAGAGCAGCGGGCAGATGATGTCGACCAGCACGAGCGTCGAGTAGTCGAGCGGCGGGCCGTCGAAGCGCGTCTTGTTGAAGATCACGGTCGTGTTCGCCGCTGCCATGGCTTTCTTCCACCGGTGCGCCGCCGAGCCGTGCGGGTCGGCGGAGCCGATGGAGCTCTGCACTTGCGCGAGGCCGGCCTCCTGGCTCTGCTGGAACGCGAGCTCGAGCTCCTCGCGCTTCTTGTCCTCCGCCTCCTTACCCTTGTCATCGAACGGGTCACCGCCGCTGTTGAAGAAGCCGTAGATGCGGCGCGGGATGCTCGCCACGGCCGACACAACCTGACGCCACGCAGCGTCGTCCGCGTCATCGCCGCGGTACTGGGTCGAGAGCTCCTGGTGGAGGCGGTCATCAGGCATCTCGTCACGGTGACGCAGGTAGTGGATGACGACCGCGAGTGAGAGGCGGAACTTGCTGAGGCTGCCCTCGCTCTTGTCGATGGCGTCGAGGAAGAGGCGGCTGGACTCCTCGAAGAGGTATGAGAGCAGGATGAGCGCGAAGGGTAGCAGACCGAGCAGCAGGATCGCGCGCAGCGTGAAGTGCGGGTCCATGCGCGCGCTCGGGAGGAAGATGGCGAAGAAGATCTCCATGAGCAGCGTGAAGGAGAACATGAGGATGACCATGAGCACGAGGAAGGAGAAGTAGCCGAGGCGGAACTGGCACGTCGTGCGGTAGAACGCCCACTTGCCCTCGTCCTTGGCGAGCTTGCGCAGTTCAGCGCGCCGTCCCACGATCGTCGCCATCTTCTCGTCGCGCTCGCTGCGCTGGCTGTGCAGCGCCTCCAGGAGCTCCGCGGGCGTGTCTTCGTGCAGCTGGCGCGCGGCCGCGGCTTCCGCAGCCGAGGGCGACAACGTGTTTGGGCGCAGCATGGCGAGCAGACAAGCGGCGCTGATTCCTTCGCTCACTGAGCCTTCGACGATGAAGACGAAAACGACGACGACAACGACGACGACGACGACGACGACGTGCGCAGCGCGAAGCGAGATGGCGAATGAATGGCTTTGGCCTCGAGTGTCATGACATGCGTGGCAACTGCTTTTTGTCCCGCCACTTCTGCTTTGAAATGCTACCTGCACAAGTAGTACCTACTCAACGCGATACTGCTAGCCAAGTGAAGCTCCAGCTGTACGAACATTAGCGCAGCCACTTGTGTATTTGCGAATCCTGCTTTTGGCGTGACTATGAACATAATCAAATCAGCAATAGGTAGCACAGTGTCTTCTAGAACACTATAGCAAATGACCTCCTAAATCAGAAGTTGGCTCCTATTGTATCAAATGATTCTCCTGCAAACAGTGCTGTTTGCATCCAAATGAGACCTGTGAAAAGGCATTCTTCAACAAACTCATTCTGAATCGGCTGATTTTTTTGGCGCCTTTTTGGCACTGACAGCCGAATAAATCAGAATTTTCGAATATATCAAAAATGAGCATCAAACACAACGAGGTCCTCGCTCAGGCTGCCTAACTAGCTACTTTGTCATGCTCCGTGACGTTTCTTCGCCTTGCTCTCCACCACAACGTTCAAGCTTGGCAGCAATGGCCGCACTTTGCACTGGCGTGGCTGCTGACTGGAGTGCAGTACCAGAGGATATTCAAGACGCATTATGTTGCAATTGGCAGGGAGAGTCAAAGAGGAAGTAGAGAGCGTTAACATGTACGTGCTCTCATTGTTGCAGCTTCTCGTTGCGCACATCATCATGCACGTTGTCACCGCTCATGCGCTGCACATTGCCCTTCTCATCAGGCATTCTTGCGGTTCTTCATGAAGTGCCTGCAGTTTCGAGCACTCTTGTACTACAAACTGCATCCGTCTTCTGCGCATCTTGGGCGTCCGTGAGGACTGCAGCAGCCGTCTGGTCCGACGTTCGTCGCCGAGCAGCCATTTGTCTTGCAGAGTCGTCTGGTGGTGATGGAAGAGTGGAACTCTTGGGCAACGTAGTGGACCTTGCAAAACCCGTCCAATCTCCTGAAACCTTCACGCTCACATCGTACAGAGCGGGCCGAGAAGACACGTCCGAGTATCTTGCGGTGACCAGTGCGACCAGGCGCGACAATCGCAGGCAGCGGAGGCGCACGGTGTTTGCGAAGAATCACTGCTCTTTCCAGATCCTTCTCGTACTGTTTTCTATCGGCGTCGTAGACACCTCCTAGCGTAGCGAGATGCACGTTTTCGCTGTTTCCGCCTAACAGCGCGACATCACTAAAGCTGCCCGGCGCGCCGCACACGTATATCTTATCAATGAAGACAAGCTGCACATATGCATTGTCAGCCGTGAGTCACTATATAGTCGGTCTTCAGCTTGGATATGCTACCAAAACACACACCTTCTTGTGCAAGCACGTCCCCTTTCGGATCACGAGTAGGATTTTGGAGCTTAGGCTCATGAACTGAGAGTGTGGATGTCGTGTCCATTCGTAGTCAAGAAGAAGGTGAATATGTGTGCGTTGCGCGGGTGCTTGGTCTTCTCAGCTGACAATGTTGCTGAGCAGTATCCGCATGATCTAGGAGGTGAACGCCAGCATGCTGACCTCAATGACGTCTTGAGCATTCCACAGCAGCCATCCATGCTAAGACGAGGAGGTGGTTTGAAGGGTCAAAGTAGTCGTGACGATGAGGGAAATGAAAGCAGCATTATTCATCCGTCCTTACGAGGCGCAGGTAGAGTCCAGCCGAGCTTTGGTTGCGGCTGGCAGATATACTCCCACCTGTAATGGCCATTTAGGTATAAGAAGGCGCAGTCCTAGGAAGTTTTCTGTACACGGCTTGTACGCTTGTGTGTCCTCGAGGAAGCGTTCTAACGTGGAGGGAGGAAGACTTGTGTGTTTGATGAGAAATCGACAGCTGAACTTATCGCTGTTATGCTTGATGTAGCTTCTTGTGACTAGCCTTAAGGGCAAGTAGAGGCTATATGAATAAAACCTACACATCCAGAATCTATCTCATACTAACCCCTCTAGTAGCTATCTCTGCACAGTCGACGTGCTTCCAGCAGTCGACAGCTCTTTTCGAGCTCACGCGCAGAGTAGTCGCCACCTGCCGCCTTCCGCTTTAGCAAGGTCACATTGTGTGTCTTCAAATTCTGTGGCCGTCCTGAGCTTTTCTTCGTGCCATAGAAGTCTATACACTTTAGAAAGGCTTGCACAACGCTTTCCCACCGCTTGATTCGTGCAGCAACGTCACAAAGAGACAACGTGCTTGCCGAGTAGGCCAACATCTGTGCTCTCTCGAGGTCAGTTGAAGGCGACGCTCTTGGCATCTCTACTGGTCCACACAGCACGTAACGAAGTCTTGTACGGCTCTCCGAGTGCTTTTAGGCCATACGCAACGGAGTCACAACACAAACACGCCTCTATCGCTCCACATTCAGCCTGTGTCTCCACTGCCCGTATCATTTTGTTGCGTTGTCTGATTTGCTTAAATCTGCTTGTAGCCGTCCTGTGGCATGGGTTGGTCAAACCGAGCCTAAATTTCATCACAAGAAAGTTATCGGTTAGCTTTATCACACCTGAGAAAGTTTTCTACGAACCCGCTGTTTTAGATAAGGTGTTCAACTACTCATCTTATTTTAAGAGATCCCTTAACTTTTTGGCACGCACTGTACTGAGATTTAGAAATCCCTTCGCGACCCACCCTTTCACCCAGCAATAGCATGTCTTGTATAGTTGCTGCGCCACGAAGGCGTCGACAAAAACCCAGCGCTCGAGCCACTGGCCCAATCGAATCCGAAAGATGCTGCGCACTGTTATCCGCTCGAGCGCCGCCTTGCGCGTCACCTCCGCCGCCCGCGCTCCGTCGCGCGCGCTCGCGACGTCCGCCAGCAGCCGCGTCAAGCTCCTCGGCTCGGACGACGCGTACACGCAGATCACTGCGGTGGGTGGCCTCGCCGCCTCGGCGGTATGCACTTGTCTGCCGCCCAAGCTCTGACCATCAATGTCACTGCGTACGTGCAGCCTGGCAGCGACCGAAAGGCCATCGTGTACTTCACGGCCAAGTGGTGCCCGCCGTGCAAGATGATCTCCCCCATCTACGACGAGCTTAGGTGGGGAACACGCGGGCGAAAGAGGTGATGGCGAGCAGCCATTGACATACACCTACTGATCATCCGAATCTGCAGCGCTACCTACCCGGAGATCGAGTTCGCTAAGCTCGACGTCGACGAGCTGAACGACACGACGGCCAAGGCGGGCGTGCGCGTGCGTTTTCATGAATAGGTCTTTGTGTCTGCTGTTATGCGTGCTGGCACTGACCATGTGGCTGGTGCTGCAGTCGATGCCGACGTTCTTCTTGTTCCAGAACGGCGAGCTGCAGCGCGGACTCTCGGTGCGTGGGTCTCCGGCTGTGAGAATGCGGCGTGGCAGCAGCAGCGCGCTGACGCGGATGCTCCTCCTGTGGTTGTTTTCAGTTCAGTGGCGCCGACGAAGCGCTGCTCCGCGAGAACATCAAGCAGCTCAACGATCTGTGAGCGCACACGTGCGCACCTGCAGCAGTAGCGACGTAGACTCAGTGTACTCGCAAGCACACGCAAAACACGCCACCATTATCTTCCTTTCTCGCGCTCCAGAGCGCTTGCTACTGCGGCTCGCCACTAATCCAAATCTGCGAGAGTCTTCTCGAGCTCCGCGGAGATGGTCGCGGCGGCTCCCTCGACATCGTCGGCGCCGCCGATCGCCGCGATCACAGACACGCCCGAGGCACCTCCTTCCGCGATGCACCGCTGGATGCGCCGGTCCTCAAGCGACACGCCGCCGATCGCGTACACGGGCACACCAAACTCCCGCGCCACTTCGGTGCACGCGCGGAGTCCATCGATGCCGAGCGACACACCGTCGTTCGCGTGCGGCTTGGTGCTAGACGTGAACACCGGCCCAGCGCCGAGGTACGTCGCGCCAGCTTCGCACGCTGCCCGTGCCTGCGCGCCGTCGCGCACAGTCACTCCGACAATGAGGTCGGTTCTCTGGAGCTGTGTGAGCGGCGCATCGGTCTGCCCTACATGCAGCCCGTCGGCTTGGAGCGCGAGCGCGAGCTCCAGCGAGTCGTTCACAATGAAGGGCACGCCGAAGTCAGCGGCGACGCGGCGCACGTCGCGCGCGACGTCCAGCAGGAAGAACTCAGCGGGAGACGAAGAGGCGGCGCGCTCCCAGTCGCAACGCAGCTGCGGATCGGCGCGAAGATCCGCCGCCGAGGGCTTCTGGCGCCACTGCACAAGGCCCGCCCCACCGCGGATCGCGCGCTCGACGAGCCCCGGCAGCTGCGCCGGCGCCAGCGCCGCGCCCACAGACGGCGTGATGAAGTAGAGCGGCCGACCCCGCAGGCGCAGCTGCCCCTTGCGTGTACTAGACTTCATGGCAGCTGCAGTGCCGACGAATGACGCACTTGAAGTGAGGGCAAGCAAGTGGATCCACCTGTGACATGCGTTGATGAGTGGTTTTGAGTGAATCTCCCGAGCCGATACAAACGCCAAGCTAAGCGTGCGACTTGGATTCGATCAAGCGCTCCATTTCGTTCGCTGGACTTGCATCTCGCGCCAGTCGGCAAAAAGATCCCTCGCGCGAACAAGAGCTCCGGACGCCGCCACCAGCAGCACCAAGCAGCAGGAACGATGGCGGACCACCAGCGCCGCGTCAAGTACGGCGCGATCCCGACTGACGCTAGCGCGCGCACTGACGACGGGCAGATCAGTCCGCTCATGCTGCGTGTCAACAAGACCACGAACACGCTCCAGCCGTGGGAGTTCCCCGGCTGGGGCAACAACGTGCACGCCACGCCCGACGACCGCGAGCTCGCAGACATCCAGGCACACCTGTCGATGGACCACCCCAAGCTCTCCGAGTGGCTCGCAACCGCCATCTGCGGTAACGACATCCTCTCCAGCTGCCTCTACGTCTCGGGCATCGTGGCGAGCAAGGCAGGCTTCCTCGCGCCGGTCGCGCTCGGGATCGTCGCCGGCGTGCTCTACCTCTACCGTTTCATCTACGGCGAGGTCGTGGGCGCGATCCCGCTCAACGGCGGCTCCTACAACGTGCTACTCAATACCACCACCAAGCGCGTGGCGTCCGTGGCGGCGTCGCTCGCGATCCTCTCGTACATCGCGACGGGCGTCGTGTCCGGTACCTCGGCGTGCAACTACCTGGCGTCGCAGATCCCGAGCCTGCCGATCGTACCGGCGACCATCGGCCTGCTCTTCTTCTTCGCCGTGCTCAGCCTCATCGGCATCACGGAGAGCGCGCTGCTGGCGCTCGCGATCTTCATCGCGCACTCCATCACGCTCGTCGTGCTCTGCGTGTACTCGGCCATCTTTGTGTACAACGACGGCTTCGAGATTCTTAAGAACAACTTCTCGACCGATTTCCCGGACATCAACCTCGCGGGCGACACGGTCAGCGGCAACCTCTTCACGGCGCTCTTCTTCGGCACGTCCACGGCGATGCTCGGCATCTCGGGCTTCGAGTCGTCGTCGCAGTTCGTTGAGGAGCAGGCGGACGGCGTGTTCCCCAAGACACTTCGCGTATGTCGTCGTGCTTATGATGTGTGGTGGGTCTGATGAGAGATACTAACGACGCTCTTGATGGCGCTTGGTGGGGCAACAGAACATGTGGTGGGGCGTGGCGATCTTCAACCCGCTCATCTCACTGCTCGCGCTCGGCGTGCTGCCGCTCTTCGGCCCCGACAGCATCATCGCGAGCAAGAACACGGTGTTGGCGCAGATGGGGCTCGTGGTCGCTGGCGAGCACATGCAGACGCTCGTAGCGCTCGACGCCTTCATCGTGCTGTCTGGCGCCGTGCTGACAGCGTACGTGGGCTTCATCGGGCTTATCCGCCGCCTCTCGAGCGACCGCGTGCTGCCGGGCTTCCTGCTCCACGTCAACTCGCTGCGCGGCACGAACCACTACATCATCATCGGTTACTTCCTCGTGTCCTCGAGCCTCGTGCTGATCCTGCACGGCGACGCGGAGACGCTCTCGGGCGTGTACACGTACGCCTTCCTGGGGCTCATGACGCTCTTCGGCTCGGGCTGCATGCTGCTCAAGTACAAGCGGCCAGAGCTCAAGCGCGAGATCACTGCGCCGTGGTGGAGCTGCATCGTGGGCGTGGGCATGGTCGTCGCGACGTTCCTGGGCAACCTGCTCGGCGACCCGACGGTGCTCACGTACTTCTCGCTCTACTTCCTCTCGGTGCTCTCGCTCGTGTACTTGATGTTCGAGCGCACGTTCCTGCTGCGCATCTGCCTCTACAGCCTCCAGCGCCTGTGCCCGTCGCGCGGTAACGATGGTCGCCGCTTGGCGCTGTCGGACGAGGACGAGACGAACGCGCTGCGTACGGGCGCGCGCGGCGGCAAGACAATCGCGCGATTCATCCAGGAGATCAACGAGCCGGCCGTGTTCTTCTTCTGCAAGCAGCCGAATCTCTCGATCATCAACAAGGCGATTTTGTACGTGCGCACGAACGAGCAGACGCACAAGCTGTACGTGGTGCACTGCCACGAGCCGGGCGAGCCGGTGCCCGAGGGCTTCGAGGAGACCGTCGCGCTCTTCGACAACATCTACCTCAAGATCCAGATGAACTTTCTGAGCGTCGAGGGCCACTTCGGCCCGGCCATGGTCGAGTGGCTCTCGCGCAAGTACGCACAGCCCAAGAACATGATGTTCATCAAGCAGCCGAGCCACGACTTTGGGCACACCATCGCGTCGCTCGGCGGCGTGCGCGTCATCACGGGATAGAGAAGGGAGGAGCGGAGACGCCGACCGCGGTGGTCGCCGACCGCGATGACGAGCTCAGCTCCGTTCGCGTCGCGGCGTCGCCATCCGGTCCGCCGTCTCGCAGTGCGTGTGTGTGTGCAGCCATCCGGTCCCAGCCGCGCTGGCGATAAGGCCCGTAATCCACTCCGGCGTGTGTGAAGAGGATAAATACTGTATTTACAATGCGTGCGAGTGGCTCTAATCTACTCCATGATCGTTGGCAAAGCGGCCAGCTTCTTGCGCGGCCACGCGCTCTGCTGCTGCTGGTTAAAGCGCGCCTCCTGCTCCTCCAGCTTCTTCACACGCTTCGCGGCGGACGACAGGTGCACTTTCCGCGCGCGCGCGCGCTGGTCGGACCGCCGGATGCCGCTGCTGCCGCCGCTGCTCGAGAAGCTCCCGCGAGAAAAATTGAGCAGATCATTGCGCGTGCCGGGGTCCGAGAAGCGCCCCACTGACTGCAGCTTGACGCTCTCCCAGTCCGACAGGCTGTTCGGACGCAGCTGCTGCATGTCGTCCGACTGCGTGCGCAGCTTGCGCTCAGGCTTCTCCTTCGCGTACGCCAAGAGGTTCGGCATCGTCTTGAGCTTCGCCTTGAGCACGCGGCTCTCGAGCTCGAGCGCCGCCACGCGCTCCTCGCTGCTCGCGTTACCACTCGCAAGGTCTTCCGACGGACCTTTCGCCTCCTGTTCCTGGTTACAGCAGCTGCTGCACGCGCTTGCGCCGCTGAGCCTGTCCATGCGCGACATGAAGGCCTTCGCGCCGACCGGAGTCGTGACGGACCTGTCGTCGTCCCCGCCGCCGCTCTTTGAAGGCGTGGCGAACTTGGTGTACAATTCGCTCTCCTGCTCGCTCATGTTGACGTTGAGGAAGGAGTAGCGCATGTCCTGCACCATGAGGAACTGGTCCATGAGCGGGCGCGTCTGACATGTCATGCTCTCCTTGCACGTGCGCGCGTGCTTGGCGACGGCGTCAAGGAAGGCATTGAGTCCGACACGCCGCGCCTCGAGCGTCGACTCCTTGAGGTTGCCGAACCAGCGGCGGTGCGGGAACTGCACGAAGCACGAGCGCTTGGCCATGATCTCGCAGTGCGCGCAAAGGTCGCGCGCCTTGGCGGCCTCCTCGAGGCGCAGACGCAGCGCGCGGAACTCCGAGTAGCGGCGGAAGACGGTCCAGTTGAGGCCCGGCGAGCGCTCGTCCGAGACGCTGATGACGTACTGCGAGTGCGAGTGCGCGCCAGCAGCCGTCGGCTTGGACACGTGCGCGATCGACGTGTGCAGCACGCAGGTCGCGGCGGCGGCGGCGCAGGTGCTGCCAGGCAGCACCATCGTACACGAGTTTGGTTTAGCTGGAGGTACTTGGAGGAAGGTGGACAGGAATGTGTGCGCTCTCGAGCAGGTAAATCGTGAAATGAACCCGTCCAAAGGTGGTCAGAAGCAGCAGGAAGTGCTTCTATTTGGAGCGCCTGGCTCGAGACTAGGGTTCAACATAAAGCTGATGGCTTGTATATCGAGGGGATATGAGCAGGATAGCATGAAAGAAGCAGAAAAAGACAGACGAGAGGTCGTTGTTTCCAGGAAGTTCTCCCTGAGCTTGGGACTGGCTTGCGAGATGTCGACGAGTCGGAATCAGTTCCTTGAGTTGTTGGTGAGGTCTCTGAGAGCGCACTCGGAGGCGAGAACGCACGCTCGTGGTGCCTGCGCGACACCTTGCGTTTGAACAGCCACATGTGTGTGCGTGCGTGCGTGAAGCAAATGCTCGGAAGTGTCCCCTTGTGGTCTGCGAGAACCCCCTCACGTGCAGCCAGGTGGCGATCCGAATGCTTTCGAGGAGCACGGATTTCCAGCCAAACTGGATGGTCCCTACTACCATCACCTTTCCTTTCTTTTTGGGTACGGTTCTTCTTCAACAACAGCTCCTGACATTGGGTCCCGCAGAAGCGAGGCGGGAACTTGGGAGAGAGCGCACACAGACTTGCACGATTGTTTATTGCGAACGTGAGCGAGGCCACCTTGTCTTTTGGCAGTGTGCTCCTGTGTGAGGGTGGAGAGCGCAAAGGTATGTTCACCGTTGGTGCTGCTGTTGACAAGGACGGCTTTTCTTTTTCGAGTAAAACTTGCAGGTCCAATATTCTGATTGGCAAGATCGGGCAATGTGCTGCGAAAACGAACGCAATGCCCATTTCTAGTGAGCAGTACAGCCTAACTTCGAACATTCGATTTTCTTTCGCAGTATTGGACACTCGATCTCTTTATCTACGTATTATAACTTGCATCAAGGAAGTGCCCATTTTCTTATCTCGGGGTATTTGCGTGTACATATAATTGGGAAATCAGGCGCTGACAAAGCCACGCGACACTGGAAAGTCCAACTATGGCGAAGAGTCCCACTGCTGCATCCACCTTCAAATCTGAAGCCCTCGTAACCTCAAAATCTGAAAACACACTTTGCCTGCACTGCCAACCAACACCAGCACACCGCCTTTCATGGTGCATTGTGCACCTCGGTATCTCTCGCCGGTTTTCTTTCCTCGCGTTCGCAAGCATGAAAGCTGTGCCATCGAGAAGCCCGAAGATTGAGGCCGCGACGACTTTTTTGCCACACAAGGAGCGCCACGGCGAACAACCTCCACCACCCACTTCACGCACGCACCGCACCTGCGTCTCTGTGATCTACTGCGTCCTAGTGCCCTTCGGGACGAGTATGATTACTGTACACATTGACCCACACTTGGTGTTGTTATGGAGGAGAACTACAGATTACCCGGGAAATACTTGTTGGGCAGAGAAGCTGTCGTTCTTCGTGCGCCATGCTCTTCTCACTTGTCAGTCGAAGAGGCAGAGGCATTCGTAGCACTGCCACTCGTCTCGTTCTCGCCTGCGGACGGGTCCGGGATCAGGTCCTCGAGCTTCTCCAGAGCACCGGCCTGCACGGCGTAGAGCCGCTGCTCGTCCTCGAACGCGTCGCGGAACTCGCGCACAATCTTCAGGAGCAGCTCCTTCTTGAGGTTTACGCTCGAGAAGACGTGCGCGGCGTCATAGCCCGCCTCCATGCATGCGATATACGCCGCCGCGTACGCCACCATGAACGGTGGATGTAGCATGATGATGTCCGTGCGGTACGAGTACTGCACCAGTTGCCTGTACCGCACGCCAATGAGAGAGCGAGGAACTGTGAGTTTTTCATCGTGCGAAGGACACGATTTTGATCCTCAACAAAGAAGAGTCGGTGCTTCGATCCGCACCAAGCGAACTGGAGACACTCCTCGTGCAGCTCAAACTCGTCCAGGAACCTGTCCGACCGCACAAAGCATCCGTCAGTTCGCCCTTTGTTTACTGCAGCTCAGACTTATAGCTGCAGCAGAGCACAGTGTCTGGACGACATATGAAGAGGACGCACTGCAGGAGCGACGGGAACGGGTGGTGGAGGATGAGGTCGAACTGGAGCGCCTCCACGACGTAGAACTCGCACTCGAGGATGTCCTTGTCCTGGAATGTGTACATGGCTTCGTCCTCATCCACGCCCGCTGCAGGCGCGCACATGGCCGGATACATCGCCCGTCGTGAGCGCCTTCGGATCAGCGAGCAGCTCGCATGCTACAAAACTGAGTAAGAGAAACGCACTCGTGGTGTAGTGATGGAGCACGGAGGCGACCGTAGCGAGCGATAGCTGGCTCTCCTCCACCTTGGACGCCAAGAAGAAGACCGTGCCGACCACCAAGTGCGGATCGAAGTTCACGAAGCTCTGGCTGGGGATACACACACACATATTCCCACATTGTGAAGTGAGAGATCGGCGCACCTGCTGCCCACGTTCGCCCACGGCCAACGCACGTCTGGTAGAATCGGCGGTAGAACACAATGGCCGTGTAGATGATGATCTGGCGCACGCGCAGCCGCGGGCCAATCTCTTCCAGCACTGCGGAGCGAACGCCGTAAGAAAAAATGAGATAAGCCAGAACCCTCCCGCACGAGCTGCGATGATGTCTATGACGCGCCCTACGACGTACGCGAGATGTTGGCCAGGTGGATGCTGTCGATCTCGTCGTCCGAGAGGTGGCGCCGGTCGAGCGGGTTGCGCTTGCGCAGGTCGCTCTTCGTCACGTCTTTCATCCAGTAGAGGCTGCTCCCATGCATGCGCGCACGCAGGCATAGAGAGAGGAGGAAGGGGCGGTCAGCAGGAGAGTAGGCGAGTGCGGAGGCGCTCGCATGCATGCATGCATGCACACGCACTAGTGCGTCGAGTGCCAGAAGTTCATGCCCATCGTGGTGCTCGTGCTGGGGCTTACTCGCGTAATACCATCGGTTTCCCGTTAAGTTCGACAGCTCTGAGAAACCTAGCAGCCGACTGACACATGGACTATGGCTCTCCCAGGCCAGGAACGCGGCACAAGAGCTCGCTCGCTCGCTCGCATCGATCTCTTGCCCAGAAAGTCGTACGCGCTCGCTCACTAGAGGACTGCGGGGACTTTCTCGGTAATGGCTGGCCCGGAGACTGCCAATATGGATGAATATGATCACCATGATGACGGTATGTACCAACCAAACTGACGCGCTTGTTCGTCCTTCATCCATCCATCCATCCATCCATCCATCCATCTCAGCGCAACTGGGCGCTCGTTCTCTCTCTCTACAGGTCCCGGTCGAGCTCCTCCTCGTCGTCGGCCTCGTCTAAAATCTTGGAGAACTTGGCGTCCTCGTCATCGTGGTCGTCGTACTCGTCCTCTTCCTCGCCCTTGAGCAGGTCGTTGAGGTCCGGCACCTTGACCTTGTCGATGTTGTCCTGATCCTTCTGCGAGATGTCGCTCAGCAGCTTGCCGCTGTAGATGTCGTCCGTGAACTGCTTCGTGAGCTCCATGTACTCGTCAAAGTCTGTCGGCTGGTTCTTCACCCACACGCAGAACACGGCGAACGCGATGATCGCGACGAGGCGGTAGATGCGCTCAGACGCGTCCGTGGCGCGCAGCGAGTAGAGCGGGCGGAACGAGTCGGCCACCGATAGGTCATCGTCGAAGATGTTGGGCAGGAACCAGTACTCGTAGCCGACCATCCAGAGCACGAAGAAGAGTAGAAGGCGCACGACCACGAAGATCGCGATGAAGATGAGGAACGTCACGGAGAGGTACCAGGCCGCGAGCTTGGCCCACTGGGGCCAGATCGGGAAGCAGACCACGACCAAGAAGCCGATGATGAGCAGCGCCGTGAGGATGTTGCGCAGCGTCTTGGGGCCGTCATACATCCACGTGTAGTAGCCGTCGTTCACGAAGTCGTGGTTCGCGCACGGCGTGAGCAGCTTGCGGTTCTTCGCGTCGCGCTCCGAGCGGTGGATGTAGCCGTTCTGCACGAGCGCATGGCCGACCGAGCGCACCTCGTCCTTGGTCGTGAGCTCCGGGAAGAGCTTCTTCGCGGCCGCGCTCGCGAGCAGGAAGGACGCCAACTTGTCGCCGCGGAAGTACTCGACGCGCTTGCCGAGCTCGATAGCCTGGCGCACGGGCATGCCCTTGCGGCCGCGCAGCAGGTCGGCCATCTTCCGGGCGCCGGCCTCCGACTCCCACGCCTTGTCAGCGGTCTGTCGGCGAAGAGAAGCGTGAGCAGCAGTCGCAGGTTGGGAGTGAGCGAGGCGCACGTACAGTGGAGGGCGCAGGCTGCTTGTCGGCGGTCTCGGCGGCGGCGCTCATGCTGCTGCTTGTGTGTGTGTGTGTGTGTGTGTGAGGGGATCTGAAGCGCGAGCGAGCGAACGAATGATCGAGCAGGCGGGCGGCCGGGCGGACAGAGCAACTGGAGGGATCAGCTTGACTGACGTTCAGTATGCTCGATTATTGAGGTGACGTGGCTCTCGCAGGGACAATGTACCGGTTCGGCAGGTACACCAGCCCTTCTGCGGCTGGAGACGTGCCACTACTAACGGTACGCCGCCGAATCGGATATAAGCGAGTGGCGAATGGCAAAAGCGAAAAATGGCGGAGGTGGCGCGACCTCGCGTGGTCTTCTCCGGCGCTGGCGCCGCGGTCGAGTTCCCGACCCCCTCGCCGTCGGCGTCGGCACCGGAGGACAGAGACGGCGGCGCCGAGCCGCAGAGCGCGTACTTGGTCACGCCCGCCGCGCACATCGGCCGCGTGGTGACGGGCGTCGTGCTCGTGGCGCCGCCCACGCGACTGCTCAGCCGCGAGTTCACAGAGACAGCAGCAGCAACAGCAGCAGCGTCGCCAGTCGACCGCTTCGGGCTCGCGGCCGTGGCGTTCGCCGACAAGCTGGCGGAGCAGGGCTATAAGGTGCTGGTGCTGGATGCGGCGCAGGCGCCGGCGAGGCTGCCGCGCGTCGCGGAGCACGCGGCGCGCTTCCTGCGCCAGCAGCACGACGTGCAGCGCGCCGCGTTCTGCGGTATTGGCGCCGGCGCCGACCTGGCGCTGCAGCTGGCGATCGAGCGCCCCGCGCTCTTTGACTGCGTGGTCGCTATGGACCCGACGGGGGCGCAACAGTGGAGCGCAGCGTTGCGCGACGCGCGCGCGCCGTCGCCGATACTGCTGCTCGTGGGCGGCCGGAGCGCATTCGCGAGCTCTGCGCAGGTGCAGGCGTGTAATAGGAAGAAGTGATGATGAGGGAGGCGACAGCGCGACTAACACACGGCTGCAGTTCCAGCAGCTCTGCGAGAAGTTCGCGCAGGAACGCACGGAGCTGGGCTCTCCGGCGCTGCGCAGCCGCGTGTTCCCGCTCCAGGACCAGGGCTTCGCGTTCTCCTACATCACCGACGAAGACGCCGCCACGCAGGCGATCGCCGAGATCCTCGACTGGCTCGTGGCGCACCTGCACCGCTTCCGCGTGGCGGCCGGCACGAGCGACGGTGATCCTTGGTGCGCGGGTGTGCTGCCTGTAGGCTCACAGCGGGTGGCAGCTGGCTGACGCTGAGGTGTGGGGTGGGGTGGTGGGGTGGGGTGGTCAGGTGGCCGCAGGGTCGCAATGGGCCGTTCTACAACGTCGGCCTCAAGACCTGGCAGGACACACGGACGCAGTGGATCACAGAGACGCAAGCGCGGTGCGTGCAGCGGAATCAGAGGTTTGTCTCGCGAAACCAACTGACGTGGCTGTTGCGCCTCTCCGTGCAATGCGCAGTCCGCCGGCGCCGGCGCCAGTCCCGAGCCACCTGCTCTTCGACGGTCTCTCGTCCGTGCGGCGCACCTTCGAGCTGCCCCAGCGGATGCGTCTGGCGGACGTGATCGAGCTGTTCGTGGAGATCTGGGACGTCCAGCAGTGAGCGGAGGTTTAGTACACTGTTTGCCCGGCTTGTTTTAACGCAAATCACACCACACTCGTTCTCTCCTCATCACTCTTCAAGGCACTCTCCCTTGCTCTATCTCTCGTCATCCTATTTCTGCGCTATCGCTCGTACCGAGCGAAACTGAACACGGCTCGGCGCGCCGACGACGCGGACGAACGATCGATCGATCGATTGATCAAGCATGAGCAAACTCGACGGAGGAGGAACCAGCGGTGGCAGCGACCCTGTGAGCGATGCCAAATTGCTGGACGAGCCAGCCCTCGAGGCGGTGTCGCTTGAGGCGCTCGAGAGCGACTTCCAGGAGGTGCTCGCCGAGCTCGAGGGTGACAAGAGTCTCGAGCGCTTCCGCCTCGAATATGAGAAGCTGCATCGCGCGCTGAAAAAGTCGAACGGGCAAGAGAAGAAGCTGATCAAGAAGTGCCGCGAGCTCAACGCGGAGATCATCAACAATGCCGCCAAGGTGCAGACCGCGCTCAAGCTGTCGCAGGAGGACCAGGCGAGCATCGCGTCGCTCAAGAAAGAGATGGAGAAGGCGTGGAAGATGGTGGACGCGTCGCATGAGAAGGAGATTCGCGCGAAGGAGACCATCCAGCAACTCAAGGACGAGATCAACAACCTCAGTCGGCTTGTGGAGCAAGGCGCGGGGCTGAGTGTTGGGCAGGAGAACATGCTCAAAGAGGTGATGCGCGCCAAGGAGGAGCTCGTGCGCTCAAACGACGAGCATGAGGCGAACGCCAAGAAGGATCATGACCGTATCCAGGAGCTGCACAAGCGCCTCGGCGACATGGAACAGGCAGCGAACGCGCAGAAAACGGAAATCCAGAACCTCAAGGACCAGCTTGCGATGAAAGCGGTGAGTAGTGAGTGAGGTACTCTGCATGTGTGCTTTATGAGTTTGTATGCTGTGGTCGCTTCGGTGTTAACACGATTCTGTTGCGTGTCGCGATGGCATAGGCGGAGCAGGAGAGAGATATGCGGCGAAAGGAGCGGCTCGACAAGGAGATCAAAGACGCGAAGGCGAAGTTGGACAAGAAAACCCACGAGCACGCGCAATCGACCGCCGACCTCACCAAGGCCCAGACACAGGCCCAGTCGCTCGAGAAGCAACTCGCCGAGGCGCGTGGCACGATGGACAAGTACGTGCGCGACTACGAGACACTGTTCAGCCGTACGCAGAAGCTGACCGACTTGCTCAACGAGCAAAACGACAAAACGATGCAACTCGAGGTGGAGCGCCGCAATCTCGAGAACGAGCTGAAGCTCAAACAAGATGAGGTGAACCGCACGCGGCTCGAGAAGACCATGGCAGAGCGCAAGATCGACAAGGAGAAGCGCAACATTCAGAAGTTGGAGGAGAAGCTCGAGGACGATCACACGGCGAAGCTGGTGCTGCAGACCCAGATCAAGAGCCTGCAGCGCGATCTGGATAATGACAAGGTGAACGAGGAGCATCAGAAAACCGAGATTGAGGCGCTCGAGCGCGAGAAGGCGATGCAGCAGAAAAACGTGCTGAAGTCCGAAGCCAAGGTGCGCAAAGCGCAAGATGAGATCAAGACGAACGAGCGGGTTGCGAAGAACCTCGAGCAGGAGCTCGCCGGGTTCAAGCAGGAGGCCGCGAAGCAGCGCAAGCTCATCTACCAGCTCGAGAAAGAGCGTGAGAAGTACGGTATGGAGGCGTCGGAGCAGCGCAAACTGTACCTGCAATCAGAGGAAGAGGTGAAACTTAAGGAGATGCGGATCCACGAGATGCAAAAGAAGGTGAACGAAGGCGAGAACAAGCTGAAGCAGCAGCAGCAGCTCTACGAAGCCGTGCGCAGCGAGCGCAACCTGTACAGCAAGAACCTGATCGAGAGTCAGGATGAGATTGCCGAAATGAAGCGCAAGTTCAAGATCATGAACCACCAGATCGAGCAACTCAAAGAGGAGGTATCCGCGAAGGATGTGGCGCTTGTGAAGGAGCACTTCGACCACCAGAAGGTCGAGAAGCAGAAGGAGCAGCACAAGAACGAGCTCGCGCGCCTGCGCACGTTGCTGACGACGAACGAGGAGACGATCAACAACCAGGACGCGGAGATCCGGAAACTCACGACGATGATCCGCCACATGGACGAGGAGGCGCTTGAGCAGCGCAAGGAGTACGACCAGGTCATCAACGAGCGCGACATTCTCGGAACGCAATTAATCCGGCGCAACGACGAGCTGGCGCTGCTCTATGAGAAGCTCAAGATTCAGCAGTCGACGCTGAGCAAGGGCGAAGCGCAGTACCAGGAGCGCATGCAGGACATCCGCGTGCTCAAGCTCAAGATCACAGACCTAAAGAGAGAGCTGTACATCGCGAAGCACCAAGTCGGGCAATCGGACGAACTCAAGCGCGAGGTGTACCACCTGCAACGTGAACTGTTGCAGGAGAAAACCAAAGTCAAAGCGCTCTCGGAGGAACTGGAAAACCCGATGAACGTGCACCGGTGGCGAAAGCTGGAGGGGAGTGACCCGGCGACGTACGAATTGCTCCAGAAGATCCAGACGCTGCAGAAGCGGTTGATCCAGAAGACGGAGGAGGTCGTGGAGAAAGATCTGATCAACCAGGAGAAAGAGAAGCTGTACCAGGAGCTCAAGACCATCTTGGCGCGTCAGCCTGGACCTGAGGTCGCGGAGCAGCTGAGCTGGTATCAGCAGGTCGTGCGCGAGAAGGAGAAGCAACTCAAGAGCTTGCTGAGCGAGCAGAACATGTTCCAGTCGAAAGAGAACGAGCTCAAGTTCGAGATCGAGCGACTGGCACGCGAGCTGCACGAGTTTAAGCGCAAGTACTACAAGAAGAAGCTCGAGGAGAAGATGAAGGACAAAAACCCGGCGGTGGTGACCAGGCAGCCTGCAGCTCCGTCAGGTGGCAGCAGCCAGCTCCCCAACCTCCCTGGAACTAGTACCAGCAACAACAACAACACCAGTAGTAATAGCAGCAGCAGCAAGCAGAGCGCCTCCAATCGAGCCAACCCGACGGAAGCGCAGCGGCAGCTCGCGATAGCCGCCTCGAATCGCTACGTCGGCGGGGGCTTCAGCCTAAACCAGTAGCTTCCATACGCCAGGCAGTCTCCTTCAAACCAGTCCGCTACATACAGCACAAGCGACTGCTTTCCACACATCTGCGATGATGAGTCGTGATCAAAGCATGCATGTTTCCACACAAGACTAACTAGCGCCCTCCCTCCCTCACATGGGCGCCTGCCTTACAGCTCGTCCTTCTCACTCGACGCGCCTGCCTTGCCAGCAGAACCCGCGTCCAGGTTCTCGGTCTCCTCATCTTCGTCGTCGTCCTCATTATCCGCGGCAGCAGGAGTCTCCTCGTCCGCGGGAATCTCGAGCTCCGGCTCGAGCTCCAAGTTCGCCAGCCCCATGCTGCCCTTCATGATGCGGTACACGCGCGACGCGAAGTGATCGAAGTCGTCCATGTCGAAGCCCGAGTTCACGAGTGCCGCGTCGTACAGGAGCCACGCCAGATCCTTCGTCTCCTCGTCGTCTGGCTTGGACGTGACCAAGGCGTTGAGCTTCGTGATGATCGGGTGGCGCGGGTTCAGCTCCAGGATCGCGGCGTTCGCGCCTACGCTCGGCATGTTGTCACGGTTCGCGAACGTCTGCGACTTCATGATGCGCTGCATGTTGGCCGAGTAGCCCCACTGCGACGTCACCATGACCGCGGGCGAGTCCACCACGCGCTGCGACATCGTCACCTTGGCGATCTTGTCTGCGTAGAGCTTCTTGAGCCCCTCTGTGAGTGTTTGGAACTTGGCCGCGTACAGCTTCTCGCGCTTCTCCACGACCTTCTCGTCCTCGTCGCCGAACTTGATGCCCTCCTTCGAGATCGATGTGAACTTCTTGCTCTCGAACTCCGGCATGTGCTGCACCGTGTACTCGTCCAGCGTGTCCACAAGGTAGAGTACCTCCAGGTCCTTCGCCTTGATCTTCTCCAGAAACGGCGACTTCTTGCACGCGTCGATGCTCTCGCCAGCGATGTAGTAGATCGCGTCCTGCCAGTCCTTCATGCGCGAGACGTACTGGTCAAGCGAGATCCACTTGCCGTCGCTCTTGTTCGACTTGAAGCGCAGCAGCTTCGCCAGCTTCCCGCGGTTCGCCGGGTCGTCCATCACGCCGAGCTTGATGTTCTTGCCGAACTGCTCCCAGAACTTGTCGTATTCCTCGTTTGCGTCGTCGTCTTCGTCTTCCTCGTCGCCGTCCACCTTCGCGGCAGCGTCCTTGTCCTTCTTGTCCGTGGCATCCGCGTCATCCTGGTCGTCGTCGTCGTCGTCATTGTCGTCGTCGCTGCCTTCGCTGCCCTCCTCGGACAGCTTGCGCAGCATCTCGAGCACCTTGCGCACCAGTTTCTTCTTCATCACACGCAGGATCTTGTTCTCCTGTAGCGTCTCGCGCGACACGTTGATCGGCAGGTCGTCCGAGTCGACGACGCCCGCGATGAAGTTGAGGTAACGCGGCAGCAAGTCCTCGAAGTCATCGGAGAGCAGCACCTTGCGCACGTACAGCTTGATGTCCGCGTTCTTGTTCTCGAAGCGTGAGTAGAGGTCGTGAGGCGCCTTACTCGGGATGTACAGGATCGACTTGAACTCGATCTCGCCCTCGGCCTTGAAGTGGATCCACGTCAGCGGCTCCTGGCTATCCTTGTGCATAGACTTGTAGAAGTTGCGGTACTCGTCGTCCGAGATGTCCTCCTTCGGGCGCGTCCAGATTGCCTTCACGTCGTTTACGCGCTCCCAGTTCCACACCGTGCGCGTCTCTGTGCGGGTTTTCTTTTTCTCGGGCGTCGTAGCCTCCTCCTTCGCCTCGAGCTCCTCGCCATCCTCGTCGTCCGCAGCAGCCTTCTCAGACGTGTCAGCTTCCGGAGTGGACGCATTCTCGTCCTCCTCCTCCACGTCGTACGTCTCCGTCGAGCTCGCGTTGAGGTAGATCGGGAACGTGATGAACTCGCTGTAGCGCGACACGAGGGTCTTGAGCTTGTCCTGGTCCTGGAACTCCTTCGCGTCGTCCTTGAGGAACATGGTGATCTCAGTGCCGCGTCCGAGCGTGTTGCCGCGCGGGTCCTTGGCGACCGTGAACGACGCGTTCGCGTCTGACTCCCAGATGTACTGCTCGTCGTCGTTGCTCTTGGACACGACGCGCACGCGGTCAGCGACGAGGTAGACCGAGTAGAAGCCGACGCCGAACTGCCCAATGAGCCCCGAGTCACCGCTCTTCTGCATCATCTCGACGAAATTGGCCGTGCCCGACTTGGCAACCGTGCCCAGGTTGGCCACGAGGTCCTTCTTGGTCATGCCGACGCCCGTGTCGCGGATTGTGAGCGTGTTAGCGGCCTTGTCGAAGCTGATGCGGATGTCGAGGTCCTTGACGGCGCCGAGTAGCTTGTCGTTCGAGAGCGCAAGGAAGCGGATCTTGTCGAGTGCGTCTGAGGCGTTCGAGATGAGCTCGCGCAGGAAGATCTCCTTGGTCTTGTAGAGCGAGTTGATGAGGATGTCCATGAGGCGCGAGACCTCCGCCTGGAACTCAAACTGCTCACCCTTCGCCTCGCCCAGCCCGTCCACTGACAGCGTCGGCGTTCTTCTACAGCAGCACGGTTGCAACGTCAGACACACACACACACACGTGCAAGCGCACAGCTCAGTCGCTCAAGTTGCTCAAGTGCACACACCCGACGACGCCCTCGGTCTCGAGCGACACGTCCGCGCGAACACTGCTCGGCTGGCAGAATGCGAGCGTCGCAACCAGTAGCACCGCCAGCCACAGGCGCCGCGCGCCGCGTCGCTGCTGCTGCTGCTTCATCGTCCCGTTTGTGAGGTCTTCGTCTCCTGCTACTGCTGCTTACTGACTTGGTGCGAAGAGCGCCGATTGGGAAATGCGTGCTTGCAGCATCAACGAGCACCGGCCACGTTGCCCTTCAATCTGAGCGCCCAACGTAACTGAGTCGCTTGGGTCGCGATCTTTGCTTTAATCCACGAATTTGAAATTACTTTGGGAACAGCGAGCCAAATTAGACTTGATATGGGCAAAGTGGTTGACAAACGACCCAAAGTGAATCTAGTTCTGGATATGTTTGGGCATCGACCGTTTCAGATATCTTTCTTCTTTTCCAGTTCTAGAACATACTCTGATCATTTGCAATCAGAAATGCAAGGGATCACGAGGACAGCGACTTGACATTCTGCTTCAGCAGCACAAACCAGTCGAGCAAACGAGAACCTCGCAAACGCTTGGCACCGTCCGAAGCGACACGTCACGACCTTACACTCGGTGCCACGCGGGACTGGTCGCCATGCGTCCAGTCTTCCTTCAGACCAGTTTTCGTCTTCTAGTGTTTCTTTCTTGCTCAAAGTTGAAAGCCTCCTTCCTCGACCGAGTCACTTGCAGCATCACCAGACTTGGCGAGGTTGGTCAGAAGGCATCACCCGACCCATTGCAAGGTTCACATGCCACACGGACATCCCTGGTGGTGTCGTTGCCGTGGAGAGAAAGTCGGACACAAGCA
>JAASFW010000119.1:0-36876 GCA_023334005.1 Globisporangium orthogonon | reverse complement strand
GGTGTGCGCATCCGCTGGCGAGCTACTTGTGAGCGAGTGAGCGAGCGTGGTCCTCTGCCGGGGCGCAGTCCCGGTGTCTGGGAGAGCCATCGTCTGCAATGTTAGTCAGCTGGTAGGTTTCTAGCAGTTGCCGACCTGAAGGGTAGCCAATTCAAAAAGCTCAAACTCCATCATCTGGACCAGATTTCTGATGATTAGGGCTTCATGTCGAGATATCAGATCATGTTGCAGATTTAGTCAGTTTGCGGCGCTAGCAATTTTCAAATGCCATTGTTGTCAATATTGACTTTGTCGTTGTATACACGTTTCAGCTCGTCACGGTTTACGCTAGCAAATCATCAGCTTTCGATGACCAACCATGATACTAGTACTCACTTAGATGGACGACTGCATTTACAAGCAATGACAACGCCCTTTGTGCTGACGTAATGTACAGTTTACCAGTGATGATACATTTACGCCCCACAGAAAAATGACCGAGTGTACACTCGCTCGTGTGTTTATTTTCTTAGCACTGCAAAAAATGTCCGCAGCGAAAGAAAAAGCATTATGTTGTACGATATAAATGGCGGTCATGTCCTGTACATTTGTTTTGCAAGCCAATGGAATGCTGATTGGCCAAATTGTCAATGTGATACTGGTATCCAGCCAATCCTTTCGCTCTGTGATTTGTGGTATGGCAGTGCAAGTTTTTTTGAGTATAGGATAATTGTCGAGCGCGGTGGCTGGCTTTATTTCCAGCAAGGCAAACGGCAAAAAAACTCGGCCACATTTGCTGTTTAGTAGAATTATTTGGTTTTAGCAAAAGCGCAAAAACCAAAAACGCAAGAACGGAAGAAAGCAGCATTTAGCATCGTCAGCACAGTAGCAGCCTCGGCATCGCGAGCATCGCGGACGCCTTCCTGCGTCACACCCTCACCCACACGCGAGCAGCACGTATGACGCCGTCGCCTCCGTCGCCTCCTGCCTCCTCTCCCGCCGCCGCCGACGCCCCGTCGGCCGCCGACGCGGAGCCCAAGCGTCTGTCGCTTAACGTGCGCACGCTCGACCACACCACGTACCCGATCTCGATCGGCAGCAACGCGTCCGTGCTGCAGCTCAAGGAGCTCGTGGCCCTCGAGACGGGCGTGGGCTTCGCGCGTCAGCGGCTCATCTTCCGCGGCCGTGTGCTCAAGAACGACCAGAGCATCGCCGCCTACGCGCTCGAGGACGGCCATACGCTGCACCTCGTCGCACGCGCCGCCGACAGTGCGGAGACGACTTCCGCTGTCGCTAACACCATCAATAGCACTACCAACGCGAGGGATCCAGCGGCCCCCGCGCCTCGCAACAACGACGAGCCGGACCCGACACTTGGCGGCCAGGGTCAGGGCGGTAGTGGCGCCGCGGCACCGCAGGTGGTGCTGGGGCTGCCGGACGGCGGCGCCGTCAACATGCCGTTCTTGACGCACATGATTGCTAACATCATGACATCGGCGCACGGCGGTGCGATCCCGAGTGGTCGCATTGTGATCAGCGACGTGGACCTCGCACGAGGAGGCAGCGTGTCCTACGCGGACTTTGTGCGCCCAGGATCGGCGCCGGTGGTAGGGGTTGCGGCGGCTCATGGCAGCAATGCTGCGACGCGGCGCGAGGACGCGAGAGCGCGTCGGCGCAGCGACTTGCGCGCGTTTGGCGGAGCAGCACGGACGAGAGGCGGAGCGACGACGGCGGCGGCTGCTGCGGGCGGGAGCATGACGTCGGGGCTCGCCAACTTGCGCGCGCGCTCGGAGCAGCTGCTTGAGACAGTGCGGGCGAACGTAGAGAACGAAGGTGCGTGGACTCAATAGTATGTATGCAGAAGAGAGACAGGAGAATCTTGTACTTGTACTGCCACACTGACTGGCGGATGGCGGCGCGGTACACACAGAGTACAACCTCGCCGGGCTGGAAGCAACGCAACTCGAGGCGACGAACGACACGGATGCCGCGTTCCTGCAGGCGCAGCTCACGCGGTTGGACATCCTCATGGAGACGTTTCGCGCTCGGCTGCATCTTCTGCCAATTGCTCTCCGAGAGCTTCAGCGGCGATCGGCGAGCCCTGGCGCGCTACCGCAGACTCAGACTCAGCCGTCTGTGTCTGCGATCGTTCGCACGATTGACACGTTGCAGAATGTGGGGGAATCCGTTGGGATCTTGGCGAGGCTCGCGCGCTACCTCTTCATCCGCCACAACCCTGGGTTCACTGGCGGTAGCATCCGGCTGAACGAAGGCGACGCTGTGAGCGTGACGTCAGGATCGGCGGGCGGTGGCACCGATGTCACAGTCACTGCTGGTGATAGTGCGGGCGCTGGCACAAGCGATAGCGCCAGGCGCGCTGTGAGCGAGCGGAGAGCAGCGAGTCACCGTCGGCGCTACGCAAGCTCGCGGGCTGCTGAGGGCAGCCGCGGATCTGGTGAGAGCGCTCGGAGTGGCAATGCGCTGTTCTCGCTGCTCGAACGCATGAACGAGTCGATCCGAGGAGTGACAGCGGAGTCGACGGACGCGAACTCTGGAACTGCTACCTCGTCGGATCTGTTGCCGAGTTTGGCTGAGCAGCAGCCTCCTCCGTCGTCGTCATCATCGTTGTCGTCGTCGTCGTCAGTAGCGACACCGGTCGGTCAGCTGCCACAGTTTTCGATGGCGAACATGGGACTGCCTCTCGGCTCGATGGTGTTCCCGATTTCGTTCACAGACCTCAACGCCAACACCACCACCACCACGTGGAACCTCGCCGATTTGGTCAACCGCGTTGCCAGCGAGGTGCCAGCGGCGACGCTGTTCAACGTCATCAGCGGAGAACCTGTGGCGATCCACCAAGTGATGGCGCAGATAGGCTATGCGCTGGTGAGCGGTGTCGATGTCCCCCCGGTGTCGCGAGCGACGATCCGTACGTGGTCGCACTCGTTCACAACGGAGCTTCGCCAGCAGCTTCGGTCGCGCGGCGTCCCAATGGAGGTGCTCTCGCACATCGACGCCAGTCGCCAGTCGCGCTTCGTGGACAATCTCATCCGCCCGCTCGAGGCATTCGTTCCGGACCTTGTCGACTTTTTCTTGCGCGCTACGTCCGCGAGTCGCACCGCGGCGTTCGGATCCAGCAGTATCGACTTCTTGGGGACCATGTCGCGGCAGTTTGTTCGCCACATGCGCACGTACGTCGGAGGCGATGGGGAAACGCTGCGGCGTGTGCTGCAGAGTCTGCTCGAGTACTTCGGCTTGGACTCGCGGCTCGCGTCGTTTGCAATTGCAAACTTCTTGGACTGGGTGGACAGTCGCCGCCGTGAGCTGGACAGCAGCGGTAGCACCGAGTCGGCTCCAGCGATCAAGCGTCGGCGGGAAGGTTAAGGGAGTCGGGGAGCGCACCAGGCTGCATCCCAGGGTATGGATTTTCTGAATAAAAAGGAGGCGTTCTTACCGATTCTCAACTCTGGTCTCCTAACACAGCTGAAGTACAATTGAGGTTCGAGTGAGCGCTGTCTGCTCGTCGAGGCGCATCTTGTGGTCACATCTGGGAACCTTCTCCGCCACCAGCACAAGCATCAGATCAACTATCCGATCCCCTTCTGCCAAGTGCTATCGTGATCAGGTTAACCGCACACTCCTGAGTTCACGCGAGACATCTCGAGTCTGGCGGCTGTTGTTATCGAGTCGCTGGCTACGCAGCAGCAGCTCTTTTACATGCGCCACCACCATCGCTAGATGCAGTGCCCGCAGCAGTCTGATAGCATCACTGAAAACGACGTCGCACACTAGCTGAGTTGCTTGTTTGACCACATCGACGGATCGACCGGTGTGGAGACATTTGCTGCAAGTTCTCATCAGGAATTATGTAAGAGGAAGATAAGGTGTATGGATGCATGCATACAAGTAGTGGTAGCTGGAGGCAAATTCGATACCATTGCACTCACTCGCTGCACAGTTACGGAAGTTGCTTCTCCACTACTGCTGCTTGATCTTCATGCTGACCTGTTCATCCATTCAACATACCGAAACATACATGCTTATTCAAGACACGCACTTGCGCGGCTACTGCTCAATCCTTTCGCCCAAAAGCTAGCTTTCAAACGCATTCTGGGAGCTCTGGCCCAACGGGATGGGCGAGCACCGAATCGCGTCTCGAATCTGCGGCCAACTCTGTGCTAATTGCGTGCACGAGAGCTATGTCGTCGCACGAGAGCTCGGAATCGATCGCACCCAAGGCGATTGCTCTTTCAAGTGCTCGAACATATGCGCGCAGAAACAAGACGGGATGATCGGTCGACAGTAGCGAGTCGCCAGTCAAGTGCGGGATCTGCAGCACACTGCTTCGCGGCACGTACACCATCTCGGTTGATTCATCGATGAGGTTGTACAGCTGAGCGTGCGCTCGTGCTACCGCACTGGCTGAGAGACTGGTATCGTCACTACACAGGAACCTGGTCACCTTCCTTCCGGTGGAGTGCTCCACAGCGGAGACAACCACCTCATCGAGTGACGAGATCTCGAACGTGATGTCGATCTTGATCACCGGATTGCTCGCCGCGAGACTGCCATCCACACGCAAGGTCGCGAGCAGGTGCACGTCGCTGTCTTTCGCCCTGCTGAAGCTCTGTGCTTCGATGATATGTACCATCGCGATACCCGGACAATTGGCGTAGTATAGAAACGAGTCGCGCACCGGGATCTTCACGTTTCGGGGAATCATGAGGACCCGTGTACCACCGATGGTCTGGATCCCGAGCGCAAGCGGGACCACCTCTGATAACTCGACTAATCGGGAACCATCGTCACAAAACACTGCACAACCGCGTGCTGGAGTCACTCCAGCTACTGGATGAATGACGACACTCTGGTTTGGAAAGCTTTCACGAAAGAGGATCTGGAGCCGTGGGATCTCTGCAGATCCGCCCACTAGAAGCACCGTATCGATCTCTTTGAGTCCAATGTAGCTCCCCTGAACTATACTGCGCACTCGCTCGAGCAGTTGATGCCACAGATTCCCGCAGAGAGCTTCGAAAGACGATCGTGTGATAGTGTAATATCGAAACGCGTCAGGCTCCGGGAAGTCGATGCCAACGGTCGCACTCTGCGACGACGACAGCATCTTCTTCGCTAGCTCGCAGGCGTGGCGGATCTGGTTGTAGCTTCGGGAATACTCTCCTTTTCCCCGTAGCTGGGCGTGTGATGGGACTTCTGATCCTTCCTTCTCCGGTTTCTCTGCCTTTTTGCGCTGACAGTGGGCAGCAATGCGTTCGGTGAAAGCGTCCCCGCCGAGATTCGCGTCAGAATCAACTGCTTTGACTTCGAACTTGTTTGCGAGGACCGAGACGAGCGCAATGTCGATGGACCTCGCTCCAATATCGACAGCCAAAATCAACTTTGCCTCCAACGCTGTGCTTTTGCTACCGTTTTCGACCCCACAAGATGAGGTCGCCATCGTTTCATAAGCGTACGAGATCGCTGCGGCAGTCGGTCCACTGAGCAGCTTGTGGACTCGGAGGCCCACGATCTCGCACGCGGCGCGAACAGCCTGGCGCTGCGTGTGATTAAAATGTCCTGGCACGCACACAACCGCGGAGGCCACACGCGCTTGCGCCTGGATCTCTGCTTTTTCCTTGATCCGACGAAGCAACACCGCGACAAGCTCTTCCGGACGAAAGGTGCGGACAGTGTTGCTACTTTCACCCGCTGCTGCTGAGGCTGGTCGTGAACTCACTTCGATGACGGCTGCACCATTGTCTTCGAACGCCACCTTGAACGGCCACTTGACAAAGTCACTGGGACCGAAGTCCTTCAGTTTTCGGCCAACCAGACGCACGAAGTCGAACACAGTGTTTGGAGAGCCAGCCAGTGCATGCATCCTCGCTTCCGCACCAACCTCAAAGTCTGTGTCAATGACCCTGACGTACGACGGAAGCAGGATCGCATTCGCTCCGCTTTCACCATCTTGCAGCACCACATCTGTGACAACACCGTCTCGAAGCAGCGCTGCGGAGCACACTTGAGTTCCGATGTCGATTCCGATCGAGACATCTATGGCTTCCCCAGACTCGCTGTGACGCTCATTGCAATTCCCTCCTTCAGCAGCAGCAGATGGTGATATCATCGTTTGAGCGTTGCAACACGCTCGTAACAACCAACTGTGCGAGTAGTTCGCCATCATCGAACGCGAGATCCAAGTCAGCCCCCATCGTCCCGTTTGATGATTGTACACGAACTTCGTGCAAATGTTCGAACGGTGGAGCGCTGAGCACCAAGTTAATCACTGACAAGGAGAGTCCCGCGTGGCCTCTATCGTGATAAACACAAACGATTGTTATAACTCGTCGACGACTTCTCACACGGAGCGTCGTCGACTCCCGCCTCTTGCTGCACTTAAAGCCTGTGGAGGGATGGAGCCAAGCGCTGGCAACCGCAAGCCGGAAGGGATGGATTCGGTGCAGGTTTGCGTCCGCATTCGCCCGCTGAGCTCGAAGGAAAAGCTGGAACAGACCAAGAGCTGCATTCGCATCGCGTCGTCGCCGATGGATGGACTAGCTGGCGTCAACGCTGCAGCACAGGTGGCGAGCGGCCCACAGCAGATCGTTGTGGGCAAAGATCGCGCGTTCACATTCGACAACGTGCTCGGAGTCGCAAGTTCCCAGGCGGTACTGAAGAAGAACACCAAGCTCTGTAGTGTCGACTATTGACCTTGCCCCTGACAAAGTGCTGCCTTGCTGGAGCAGGACTCGTACCGCCAATGCGTGGCGCCTCTCGTGGACTGCTTCGTGGAGGGCTACAACGCCACTGTACTCGCATATGGACAGACAGGTACAGGCAAGACCTACACCATGTCAGGTGGAGGGTTCGACGCAAAGGGCGACAAGAACGAAGAAGTTCAAGGCATCATCCCGCGCGTATGTGATGCTTGTATTGACCAGGTGGGGTTTGCTGTGAAGGCTGCGTGTTGAGCTCATCGAGTGGTGTCTCGCTCCCAGGTCATCAAAGCAATCTTCAAGCATATAGAAGCAAATCAGCAACACATCGAGTTCAGTCTCCGAGTCGAGTACATCGAGATCTATAACGAAGAGCTGCGCGATTTACTCCACCCAGAAACACCATCTAAGGTGCGGCATACACACACACACACACACACTCGCTCGTATTTGAAAGAACAACCCTACATGCTAACACCAGACTTCGTGACGATCTCAGCAACTGAATATCCGCGAAGACGCAGAGGGCAACATCGTGGTCTCCGGTGTCAAGTCCGAGGTCGCGCAGACGAAAGAAGCAGTGTTCCGGTATTTGGTCATCGGTGGCGCGTCTCGCGCAACTGGCAGCACACTCATGAACGAGCAGTCGAGTCGCTCGCACGCGATATTCAGCCTCATCCTGCATCAGCGCGATGCAGCGTCTGGCCAGTGCCGCATGGCAAAGTTCCACCTGGTCGATCTCGCTGGATCTGAACGCGCCAAGCGCACCGGCGCAGTGGCTGGTCGCTTTAAAGAGTCAGTGAGTATCAATCAAGGGCTCTTAGCGCTTGGGAATGTCATCAGCGCACTCGGCGACGAGAAGCGACGTAACGTAGGGACGAACACGGCGACCGGCTATGGCAGTGTGCACGTTCCGTACCGCGACTCAAAGCTCACACGATTGCTGCAAGACAGTCTAGGTGGCAACTCCAAGACGCTCATGATCGCGTGTGTGAGTCCCGCGACAGTCAATTTCGAAGAGACACTCAACACGCTCAAGTATGCCAATCGCGCCAAGAACATTCGCAACCGGCCAATCGTGAATGAGCAAGCTGAGAGCGCAGCTAAACAAAGTGAGGACGAGATCGCGCGAATGAAGGAAGAGATCGCGAGCCTCCAAACGAAGCTGCAGCAGACGAATAGCACAACTTCAGTCTCACGGCCAGTATCAGCGTCATCGACGCGCTCAAGAAACCAGCGACCTTCATCATCGTCGTCCGCTAACTCGACTGCCCGGATTGACGGACTCGAGCACCAACTTGGAGCGACCGCGAAGAAGCTCAAACTTGCAGCTGAATCAGTCGAAAGTATGCGGAGTTTATCACTCGAGGCAATCACAACACTCATTGCAATGGAGCGTGAGATCAAGCCACTGGGTAGACCCGTGCAGCAGCAGCTCAACGAGGTTGTCAAGCGCCTGAATGCAGTCATCCAGACCGCGAACGCCTGTGATATCATTGATTGCAGTGCGAACCCAGAAGGCAGCAGCAACAATCGATCTGAGCAAGACAGTGCAGACTTGTTACTGGGAGTCGCTCCATCGTCAGCGGCACATGATGAAAAGCTTGCAAAAGTCTCGAAAGAGCTCAAGGACGCAAAGAACGATCTCGCACGCGACGAGCAGATTTTTGAAATGAAAAATGTCGAGATTCAGCGTCTGCAAGATCTCTTGCTCGACGCCAAGAGCAAGAACGACAAACTGATCGAGCGAGTGCAGCAACTGGAGCGTGGTGGTCAGCTTTGGTCGAATGTCGAGAACGTCCACACCAGCGTCGCAGAGTCGGCTCCGCTGGTATCGCCGGCGACGGTTGCAGAGAATAAGTCGCCTCAGGATGAAGACACTGAACGCGTGCCGACGGCGCGTATATCAAACAGCAGCAGCGGAATCAGAGCTGTGAAGGCACCATCTTCGCGTGGGCTATTCACGAAGCGAGTCGGTACTGCGGCATTCGATAGTGAAGAAGATAATGTTCTGATCGGAAACGGCGATGACGAAGAGCAGAGTAGCGCTGGCAAAGAACTCTATGCTCCAAAGTCTAGAAGCGGCATCTCAGCCGGCGACCGTGGCAACACAACCGATGGGGCCAAAGCAAGTGACACTAGTCGAATATGCAGTACTGGTATCCGACTTTCTGGAACCAGCCGTTCTGAGCTTACAAGCAGCAGTGGGCGAAGTGATGCGACAGTGAAACTCGAGAAAACTGTTGCGTCACTTCGGGCCAAGGTTGAGGAGCTGCAGCATCAAAACGTACGCTACGGCCGCGTTTCTCTGCTATTGCTTTGTTACTGCCACTGCGATCGTACCGTTAACACGAGAGTTTGCTTTTCTGGGTGTTCATCACAGGGAGAATTGCAGCACAGCCGGGAGGAGTCAACGCGCCGCTGGCAACTAGATCGTCAGAACTACGAGCGCCAGATCAACGAAGCCGAACAGACAATTGATCAGCTACGCAAGGAAAAGCAAACGCTCGAGGATACGCTGATTGAGGAGAAGAGCCACACAAATTCGATGTCGACTGCATCACTATCGTCATCGTCAACACTTGCAGATGTAAAGAGCAGCTCCAGCACCAGCAGTGTGCGCCACTCGCACCGCTCCAAGACGCTAGTGCTCGAGATTGATGAGTCTGAATCGACGGGCAGTAAATCTCAACTGGGGCAGTCATCACCAGATGGCAAGCACCGATCGTCTACCACGATTGATGCAAAGGCTCTACAAGACTCGAGCTCGCTGGTCGCTGTATTCGAAGAGAGCGTCGGGCAACTGATTGCATATAGTGACGCGCGACGTCAAGTGCTCGGCATACTCAAGGAGAAGAAAGATGCCGAGCACAGCAAGGAAGAAGCAGCGAGACGTGTCAATGCACTTGAAATGCAGAAGCTACGGCAGAGTCTTTCGGTGCGCGAGAGCATCTCGGATGTGTCCAAGTCGATCCGACTAATCAATGACAAGATGCAAACGGAGAGTCGCTCGATTGAAGAACTGGAGCGCTTAAAGAAGCTCAAGGAGCGTGCGGAGCGAAAGCTGCGGGGACTCCGCAAGCAAGAAGAGCAAGAAGAGTTCTTGGATGGCGATACACAGCAGGAGTTGACCGACCTTGTCGAGCTGATTGAAGATCTGGACTCGCACATCGCGTTTCAGGACGCCGAACTAACGGCTGCCCGGAACGATCTCGACTCTATCAAGATGCGTGCTCGTGCCGACGATGTGTCACCAATCGAAGTGCTAGCAAACACACTTGCTCAGCGCATACGACCAGCAGGAGGAAACCAAGCGGATGTGATTGCGTTTGTGAAAAAGACGCTGGAAGATGTGCGTTCGTTGTGGAACTGTGTTGTCGGTACAGGACACGACTGGCTAACGTTACTGAATGCGAGTGGATTTCTTTGTCAGGTCGCAAGGCTACGTGGGCGCGAGCACGAGCTTCTGTCGAAACTAACCGAGCTGCAGTGCATCGTCGACGAGCGCAACGCTTCGCTGCAGCAGCTCGAGACCGGACTAGTCGCAGCAAGGAAAGAGTTTGACCGCAGACTGGAACTCCAGCAGCAAGACAGCAAAATGCAAGTCAGTCAGCTGCAGCAGCAGATATCGAGTTTGATAAAGCAACAGCAGGCACAAGCTGACGCAGCGGGACCACAGCCACAGACAGTGGAGCTCGATCCAGCTGGGAGAGACGACGAGTGGAAGAAGCTGATCGTGAGCAACCAGAAGAAGGATGAGTATATCACTGATCTCGAGAAACACCTGGTGTTCTACAAGTCCAAAGCCAAGCAAATGCAGGTGCAGCTCCAGCAGCTCATTCGAGACACAGCGAAATGTAACCAGCAAGATGACGATGGCAATGGCGATGACGGTGAAGATGCTGAAGAGGACGCAAGAGTACGAGGAGAAGATCGTCGTTTTCGGAAGGAGAACTCGCATCAACTGAAGCTCCGTATCAAGCAGCTTGAGGAAGCCAACGACACGCTCATGAAGGACCTCGCGACCGCAAAGGTACATCAATCCTGCTTGGTTGATGATTTGGAACGTGGTAACCGATGGGTTTGTTGGGTTACTTGCGCCAGGTCTACCTCCGCTCCTCAAAAGCGAGGTCGTCATCGCCAGGGGACGGCGCGGCAGCACATGTCGTGCGGGTCTCCAGAAGCGAGTTGCGTGAGCTACCGGGAGGACTTCCAAGCCGTCCTCCATCGTCACACGTTCGAGATCAGTAGATTGCGTTACATGCCTCATGAAACAGCGTTGCGTTGTTGTTGTCGTGTGTTGCCGTCTTGCTTGAACCTGTGTCTAGGGCGTTCTACCTGCAAGAGCTGTTCGCACTGTACCACACCTGCAGTTAGAGTGCCTACAGACAGAAGTACATTGCGTTTCAAATTGCTGCGACGCTTGCTGGCATCTCGGGCGGATTTCGCACAAAGAGCTGCTGCGCTCGAGCAAGCTAGCGCTATGAAGAATCGGTCGCTGCTGCCGCCCGTCACCCACGGTTTGCGCGACGAAGACGAAAACAATGGCCTATTGCATGAGCCTATCAAGGCAGCCAGCACCTCAGATAGCGATCACGACGGGCGTAGGGTGGATGCAAACACCATCGAAGACGATGGCAGCGACTCCATCGGCTCAAGCATTGACAACGACGGAGATGGGGACAGTGAATACAGCAGCGATGCTCAAATCGAGCGCATCGCGGAGAGCGGTACGAGCTTTGCGAGGTGAGTTTGGCTCGATCCTCGGGTTAATACATTGCAGCCCAAGGAGTTTGAGTCCTGAAGAGCTTTAGCGCTCTGTTAAGGCGCTGCATTGCCACAGGAGAGCTCTCGAGAGCACTTGTCGCGTTGCAGAGCGCCGTTGAGGCTACGGAACCCTCTCGTGCCGCGTACACACGCTCCGTTTTGCTCATTGCGCAAGTACTCCAGCTTGCGCGGCGCCCTGAAGCCAGTCTTGCTAGCATGCTTGGCGTGTTCAGAGCCATGCCGGATCCGTATTCATCGAGCGATGGTATCTTGATTCTTGTACGTTCTGTGAATCAAGGCGTACCAAGACTGCGATTTCAAAGTTGACTGCCATCTGGCGTACTTTGTGTCTGCCCAGGCACGCCTCTACGAGCTGATGAACGCACCAGTTCTGGCAGCGCGATGGTGGCGCGAGCACCGAGAGTTGACCCAATTGAGCACCAGAGACGGCGCACTCGAAGCCTTCGCAGATCGCTGCTTTGTCTGCCAAGACTTTGTTTTCGCACTTGACGCGTACGCGCAAGCATTCGAGAGTCGCAAGACTGACTTTCAACGTAGTGGTATCACGAGCAAGATCAAGGAGAACGTGCCAACGATCTCTTTTGCGTTCGCACACAACTACCTACAATCAGCTTTGCATGTTCTGGATCCGACGGCAAACTTCAAGTGGGAACGACAGCTGCTCGCATGGGAGCTAGTGCAATGTGCTCTTGACCGTGACGACCCGGATCGATTTGGAGACGAGAGGTACTACGAGCTACGTGCAGTGTACTTCTTCAGCTTTCGGTCAATTTACGACGCTATGTTCGCGTGGGAAGACGAACCTGCACTGGTGATCGTGCGATGGTGGCGCGCGTGCTGTAAGAAGCGACGCAGAGGTATTGAAAAGCAAAGTGCAGCCTGCGAGCAGCGATGCGATCTCGAAGCGAAGGCTGCTTCTACACAGAGACAGAAGACTAGGCCAACGAGGGATACCAAGAAGTCCACGAGTCCTCAACGAGATTTGTCAAAGACAAGATCCAGAGGTGCTCGACAAGCAGCAGCATTAGTGCAGCGATCTCCACCGCTTTCACCATCGTCGACAACCGCCAAGATTTTACCGAAGCGCGGGACGAGGGCGAATACGTCAAGACTACGACTCGCGCGAGACGACAAGGCTGAACACACGAGGCTCTCAAAATTGGAAATGCAGCCGACAAACCAAGCAGAAGGAGGCGAGGTTGACTCTCGTAGTGCCATGCCGTCGTTAAGAGCATCCGGAGCACAACATCGGACTGAAAACATTGGGGTCTTGGAGGGGAAGCAGCGAGGATCTTCAAGGCATGACGTATTCTACGAAAACTCACCAACAAAGCGCAAGCTGAACGCCGTCAGGTACATGCTGTCGTAGAATCGATTTTTTGCATCGCATCCACTGTCCGTCGAACTGACAATGCACAGGCACCTTCGCAAGCAGCAGTTTGTGGATGCACTTCCTGATCGCCAATTCTCGCAGGCAACAAAGAAGACGAATGCCAAGAATTGCATGATAGAAGACGCCGCTGAAGAAGACGAAAATGGGGATGTTGCGCTGCAAACTCGGACACTCTTGGATCTCTATTCGCTCCCATCGCCCTCGAAGTCGGCTTCCGTAGCTTCCGCGGGTTGGGAATCGGGTTTTGCGGACTTGGATCTCACGGAAGTGGAGCAGTATGCGCGCGTCGCGCAATACAGAGCGCGTGTGCTAATGCAACAGCATCTTGATGTGAACAAGTTGGACGCAGATTGCGTCAAGCCGCAGTGGCTGCTTGCAGTCGAGAAGATTGAGGCAATGATCGTCGATCTTCACAAGCAACAGCAGCCACACCATAATCACGTAGATACCACAGACAGCGACGACAGCAGAGTTACGACGCGGAGCCATCTCACGCAGATTCACTCACGCGTGGTGTTCCAACTCGCCGCGCTGCTGAAGCAGTACAAGCGAGTCTTTGGCGACACGATGTTCACGCGACAGATCAGCACGCTTATCAAGCGGGTGAGCAACTGGAAGCTCGACCAAATCCCAGCGCTTCTCGCAGCGCTTGATGCCGCGAAGGCTGCGGGTGTAAGGGAAGAGAAGCAGCGGAACCTCGAATTCTATCACGTGCACGAGGGAGCGCAATAGCTTGTTCAACGAGCCGGATGATACTTGCTCCGAGTCGATCAATCACTGTACTGCATATATGCGAGTGGAAATACAGAGGACAAGTATGCAATATTACGATCTCTTGCCAGTCGCTGGTCAATCGTGCTGGCACTCACTTGCGTTCATCGTCGCGCTTCATACGTCACGTTCATAGCGCGCGCCTACATTGTCCCATCCAGCTGGTTGCTAGAAGACAATATGCTGTGTCCGACACTCCCAGCACGACGCTGCTCGATCGCTTCCGCTGCAGCTCGTCTCGGCCCGTTCGAGTCAGTGTAGCCGTCTGATTTCGAAAGCATGCGTTGCTGGTGGTGATGAATTTGCTGCTGGTGTTGTTGCTCTGGTTGTGATTGCTGTTGGTGATGGTGGCGGTGGTGATGGTGGCTGCCGTTCATTGGAATCCGCTCTCCGCCATGCGAGGATTGGCTGCATTCGCTCTGCGCGTATCCGAAGCGAGGTGATTGATGAGATCCCCATTTCGATTGCATCAGTTGCTGCTGCTGGTGATCTGCTGGTGACGGCGCCCCACATCTTGCACTCTCATTTCTCAGCATGAACGCATCACGGTCTGGCGCCAGCACACTGGTAGAGTCTCTCATCGACATGCCACGCGTAGAACGGTCACTCCCCATTCTATACTCTGTGGCAACAGGATTGCGGGGACCAAGCACCTGGCTATCCAAACTCGGATGGCCATGCAGACTTTCTGAGCCCTGACGATGGAAACGATCAACGCTTGGGCTCCCTCGCAAAGGTGAGTTCCGAAGGTCTTGGTACCGGAACGATGAGCCCGGCGGAAACTCTCCCCCGGGCATCATGCGTGCACTTGATCGAGAAACGCGCGGATCTGCGTAGAACGAATCTCCCTCAGATCGCGAGGAGCCACGGTATCCGTCGCGGTATAGCGGCTGTGACAGTCCTGACGAGTATAGGCCGCTGCCGCCACGTGACGGCACATCTCCACGCTCTCGCCATCCAGGCGAGCCGGCGTACTGCCGGCGATTCTCTTCTGCCTCGAAGCTGCCGGTGTTGGGTGCTGGAGAAGAGCGCACATTGCCACTTGGCCAGCGAGAAACGGGACCAGTTTCTGGCGGACTCCGCATCGGAGCGCTCCCACCAGGCGTTCCGCACTCTCCGATATCATGATGGTAGTTACGCATTCCGCCGCGATCGGTGCTGTGTGAAGACGCAGATGAGCCTCCGTCGCCAAAGCGATCACCGCCTCCAAGCGGCATGCGGTCGGCAGGGTATACATCGCGTTCTCGCTCCATTGCCACGTCGTCCGAATGAAAGCTGCGGGAATCGCCTGCGTCACCTTGCCGTTGTGAGAAAGATGAAGGAGGATGTGCTGGCAGAGGACGCAGGTGGTTTGGACCGCCAGCACTGTCCCGACCAGCTCTCTGGCGCTTGGGATCGTACACTTCCTCGTCTGCGTGAGAAGATGGCATTCGTTTGCGAGCAGCTACGTCGTCATGCTTACGAGACGAGTCGGCGAATAGCGACTGGATACCTGCGCGCACGTTCAGCGGGAAGCAGGCGCTGAGCATCCGCTCGTTGGACGCGATGAGCTCCACGACTGCGAGTGCGGAGATAAACATGCGCCCCGCGCCAGGGAAGTTCCCAGGCGGCGAGTAGTATCGGTGCTCCGACCCGGACGCACTCGTCTGCACCTTCCAGCCCTCGCGGAGCAGCACCGGGAGAGCGTGGTTTTCAAAGAGACCAACTACGAACTGTGCCTCGCGCTCGCTGATCTGGACTGCGAGCCGCGGCCCAGAAGGCTCGCCATACAGTGAGGTATCACTCGGGGACTGTGAAGTGTACATCTGGGAGCGCTGTTGTTGCTGCTGCGAAGCAGCGGGTGGCGGCGGCAGTCCCTTGGCGTCGCTCTTCTCGGGGCTGTCGCCGCGCGACGCGTAGGTGACCGCAACTGGCGGCAGCGACGGATCAGCACGCTCGATGTCGTCCTGGATGAGGATCTCGATGGTGTGGTCCACGCTCAGCTCCTCGGCGTCGCCGTCTGCGTACACGACCGTGAAGAGCGACGTGGGCTCGTCGAAGCGCACGACCTGCCCGAGGAAGCGGCCGAGACCGGCGAAGCTCTTAGCCACGCGCAGCCCCACGAGGTCCTCTGCAAACACCTCGCGCCCGTGAAGCACGACGCGCATATCGCGCTCGTCACCCGAGAAGCTCGAGCGGTCATCGCTCTCGGGCACTTTAGCTGGGACCATCGGCGCCGATGTCGTCACCGGAGAGACGCGCTCGCGGCGGCGGCGGTCGCGTCGGAGCCCGTCGGCGTCCTCGTCTTCGGTGTCGTCGTCGTCGGCAGCCGCCTGGTGGCTGCTGCTGCTGCTGCCGCGCAGCTGCTGAAGCGGCGGCGGTTGCTGCGCGGAGCTGTCTCCTGGCGGCGGCCCGCGCGCGCGCTCGTCGTCTGACTCGGACCGCTCGCTGCTGTAGGGCGACGCAGGCGGGCGGCTCGCCTGGGTGCCGCTGCCGCTGCCGCTGCTGCTGGCAGCGGTCGTCGCCACGCCGGTGCCTGCTGGGGCGGCAACACCTGCGGCAGGCGTCGTCATCGTTGCTGCGGTTCGTTTGTAACAATTGCAAATCGCATTTAAGCTAGTCGTGGTGTGGTTGAAGGAAAAGGGGCGGTGTTACAAACGGAACAAACACATGACGCACGAGGTGGCGCTCGCGGTTGCCGCCGTGGACGCGGCGGTGCTCGCGCTCGTGAACACGTTCGCACCCGAGCCGTACATGGTACGTGTCGCGCCAGTCGCAGCCGGCTGCGAACGGGCTGCTGCTCGCCACCCCGTCTCGCGTCTGCATATCACTCAACCGCCTTGCTGCTATGTGCTGCATTTGCGGCAGGACGAGGTGTTCCATATCCCGCAGACGCAGCAGTACTGCGCCGGCAACTTTGGTGCGCTTCATACGTGCAAGGAGCTCTCGACCCTCAGCTGCTGTCGTCTTCCTCATCGTTCCTCCCTCAGCGAACTCATTGTGTGGTGTTGTGCTACAAACTGTTACAAATAAGGCACATGGGACCCCAAGATCACGACGCTGCCAGGACTCTACGTGCTCTCAACACTCTACGCGCGCATTGCGGCGCTCTTTGGGGCGAGCTTCTGCTCGCCAGCGATGCTGCGCAGCGTCAACGTGCTCTTCGCCGCGGGCAGCGCACTGCTGGTCGCCAAGCTGCGGCCGCTGACGTCGGTGCGGCAGCGTTCTTGGTTGGCGTTCATGCTGTAGTGACGCACCTGACTCGACCGAACTGGCGGACCTGCAGCCTGGCGACAGCAACAGCAGCAGCCACGCGCTCATGGTGGTCGCGTTCCCAGTGCACTTTTTCTTCGCATTCCTCTTCTACACGGACGCCGGCGCGACGTTCTTCGTGCTGCTCATGTACTTCTTCGCGGAGCGCGTGAACCTGCTGCTATACCCGTCTGCGCGCGGCAGCTTCGTGCTCAGCGCTCTGGTGCGCTTCGGCTGCCTGCTATGTTTGCTGTTCGTGTGGAATGAACATAGCAAACAGCTGACGCTACTGTGGTGCTATTTCGTCGTCAACCATCGTCTGGTGGGTAGAGCGGCGCCGTAGCAGTGCTGTTTCGCCAGACAAACATCATCTGGGTCGCGTTCGTTGCGGGGACGGTGGTCATCAAGTGCGTCGAGCTCTCGCACAGGAGCTACATCTACGGGTGCGTTTTCCGTATGCTTTTCTCGCAGTAAGTCAACTGCTGCACGCATTAGAACTCAGCGGCTGTACCCTTAGAACTACCAAGCAAGATGCGCGGCTTGGCAACACGCGAGTGATTCGCAACAGGTAAGGACTTGCACCGCAGGTCATTCTGATGGTCCTGCTTTGAAGCCCCAACCGCCCCGTGGATGCTCTAACCCCGTCGCAATTGAGTGCGGCACAGTGCGCGACGGGTGGTTATCAATTTTGCCGTGGTGGTCGTCACAAACTTGGGTGCGCTCATCCAGCTGGTGTGGCCGTTCATTGTCGTCGCGCTGGGCTTCGCCGTCTTCCTGGTCAAGAACGGCGGGATCGTGGTCGGCGACAAGGCCAACCACGAAGCCGGGCTCCACGGCGCACAGCTGCTGTACTTTGTCGTCGTCTTGGCTTCGGGCTTCGGTGTGAGTCTCGTCACACCATCGAATATCAAACGATTCGCCGACTCAGTCCGCCGCAATGCGAAGGACTCCAAGGGCTTGGCGTTTATGGTGAGCACGACCATCCTCGTGCTCGCAACGATCGCGTTCTTCAGCCCCGTGCACAAGTTCATGCTCGCAGACAATCGGCACTACACGTTCTACATCTGGCGGAAGTTCTTCCGGAAGCACGCGCTCGCCAAGTTCATTCCGACACCGCTGTACCTGTTCTTCGGCTGGCGCTGCTGGACAGAGCTGCGTACGCGATGCTTTGCATTTGCTTGTGATCATGCTTAAGCGATTGTATGACCAACTGGATACGTTGTTTGGTTATTGCAGGGAGAAATCGAACACCGCTGTGGATGCTGATGTACGGAATCGCGGTGACGCTCGTTCTCGTGCCAACCCCACTCGTCGAGTAAGTCGTCTTGTGTGAAATCTATCTATCTGTGCATTTAGACTTGGATCTGCTGATCCGACGACTGAGTGCTGTGCGCGCGCGTGTTGCAGACCCCGATACTACCTTCTGCCGTTCATTGTCTTCCACCTGAACACTGGAAAGGTATGATAGCTCCTTTGTATCGCAATGTGTTGCGAGGCGCCAAGAACCAACGTCATGTTGTGTTCATTCACTCTGGTTTTGCGCAGCAACCGCCTCTTCAACTGTGGACGACTACGCTCGCATACGCTGTCGTGAACGCAGTCACGATCTTCGTGTTCCTCGCGAAGCCCTACACGTGGGTGGATGGCACTATCGCTCGCTTCATGTGGTGAAGAATTACCGCATCACTCGGGACAGGCCCGCAGCACGCTGATCTCCATCTTATATCAGTAAAGGTGTTGTATTTCATTTCAACATGATTCAAGACACAACAGAACAATCTACCGTACTAGTGCACGATGGAGCTTAGGCGCATCCAGCCTTGGCTGTTGCTGTCTGCTGCTCCATCGACGCTTTCTCGGCAATCCCAGTGACGCGCGACACTGACACAAACACGTCGCCCTTGATCGGCAGCGAGATGGACGTCTCGTACGAGATCTCGAACGGATCGCGCAGCGTGGTGAGGTCGTATCGACTCAGAATCGTCGCAAGCGAGATCTTCAGCTCCATCATGGCTAGCTTGATGCCGAGGCAAAGACGCGGGCCGGCATGGAAGATCATGAACTTGAATGGCGACACAACCTTGAGCTTGCCTGTATCGGCGTCGATCCAGCGCTCGGGCTTGTACTCGAGCGCGTCCTCGCCCCACATCCAGGTCATGCGCGACGCCGCGTACGTGGGCAGCAACACTCGCGTCCCAGCTTTCAGGAACGTACCGTCGCTCAACGTCGTATCCTGGTTCGCGGTGCGACCGTTCGATGGCGCCGGCGGGTTCAGGCGCAGACTTTCCTTGATCGCGGCTTCGAGATACACGAGCTTCTGCACGTCTTCCATAGTCGGCACTTTCTTGGCGCCGCTGAAGAGCTCGGGCAGTTGCGCCTGCATCTCCTCACGCACTTTCTGTTTCACATCTGGGAAGCGATTCATCATGACGATGAACCACGCGGCACTGTGCGCCGTCGTGCCTCGACCCGCTGCGATGAAGTTGAACGCAACGTCGCGGATGAGCTTCGGCGTCGTCTCGATCCGTACGGTCTTCTGTGCGTCACCGTTGCCTTCCTTGTACTCGCTGCCGTCTTTTGAGATGAAGAGCGAAATGAGGTCTTTGTGCTGCGTCGGGAGAGCGTTCTCAGCTTTTTTGGCCATCGACTTCTCGATCATCTCGTAGATCTTGCTGTCCACGAGAGCGAGGTCTTTCTTGAGCTGCTTCTCAAGCCCGACATTGAGGAATCGCTTGAGGCGCCAGAGCCACATGGGCTGGTGGATGCGGCTGTTGATCACTCGCGGACAGCGCGAGAATGCCTGGAAGAACTCGTTCCCCTGTTTGTTCTTGAGACAGCCGAGCTCGATACCGAATCCGATGCGCACAAAGACCTCGGTCGACAGGTGGTCCACGAGCTGTTTGAAGTCGAGAGGCTGCTTCTCGCCATTCTCATCACTGCCACATGCAGCATCGAGAATTTCGCAGAGAACCGACGTCTCCTCCATGATCACAGCCTCCATAATCTCGCGCATCATTTGCAGCGAAAAGAGGTGGCTCGCAGTCTTGCGCTGGTGCAGCCACTGGACGCCGTCCGCGCCGAAAATGCCGTCGCCGAACATGTCCTTGGCGATCATGCGGCCGGCGGGCCCTTTTTCGAAGATCTTGAACTGCCGCTGCAGCACGTCTTCGAACGCCTCAGCATTGCTCAGCACGACAGACGGCGGGCGGCCGATCGCCGTGAGCAGCCACGGTTTACCGTTATGCCGCACGCACTCGTCGGTGATCCAGTCATGGAAGCGCTCGCGCTGCTTGAACATGAGGTCGAGCGTGTTGCCGAGCACCGGGAGCGTGGACGTTGGCCGGGGGATCTTCCCAAGCGCTCGGACTTGCGCGGACGGCGAGACGACGTACCAGCCAGCCGCGAGTGCACAGAGTAGGAGGAGTAGCGCCACGGGGGACGAGTCTGTCACGGCGGACGCGAGAAACTGGCTGGCGCTCCACATGCTCTTGCTAATGTGATTCGGAGGATCGCGGTCGAAGCAGTCGTTTTGCTTTGCAGTCGAACGGGCGGAGGAGATTGGAAAATGAGCCCAGCGAGCGAAGAGCGAGCGAAGAGCGAGCGAAGAGCGAGCGAAGAGCGAGCGATAGCACAAAGCGCACAGAATTTAGGTACAGTGAGTTTGAAAGGGCACAGCACGACCTTTCGTGCGAAAGCACTTATTCAATCACAACTGCATAAGCACCGCCTATTTCTTACGATTTTTCCTCACATTTTCGAAGACAGTGAGGAAGTTCTTTTTGGAAACGGTCACGACACTGTGACCAGATTTCTGAACAAACGCACGTGGACAGACGCAGTTCCTGTGCCACGATGTGCGACCTCCTGGGCGGCGATATCTTCGCGGTCGGCGGCGCGCGCTGGGCACACCAACATAAGACCGCGAATCGCCTCTTCTCGATGCACTCGACGCGGCGGCATGGATTAGGGTGTGTGCGAGCACAATGCGGTGCTCTGCGGCCGCCCGGAGGTGCTCTCGCGCTCGGGTGAGACTGGTAACGTCAAGCGCATGCTCGACCTATTCACAATGGACGTGTTCGCCGAGATCAGCTCCGGCGTCGATCTCGACAACCAACTCACGACCGAGAGCCCGCCGTTCCTCGACACGTTCGGGCGCGCGTCGCCGCACCTGCTCACGCGCTTGCAGAGACTGCTATGGCTTTGGCAGCTCAAGAAGTGGCTGAGCGTTGGTTTAGAGAAAGCCATGGTCGAGGACCTCAAGACGCTCAAGGCGCTCGCGTACGACATCATTTTGCAGCTCATAGAGCGCCGCCGAGAGGCATTTCGCGCGCAGGTCCTTTGTTCTGTGCCTGGTGTTACCGCGAGAGAGTTGGATGCAGGACCAGTCGACGCGCGAGACCATATCTCGCTCTTTCTCGAGAAGGAGAGCTTTGATGACGCGGACGGTGAGCAGTCCTGCACCGACGCGACCCTCATTCGAGGCATGACTGTGAACTTCGTCCCTGCTAACCGCGACACGATCTCGCAGTCCATGACGTGACTGCTCTTGATGGTCAAGTGATACTCTTGGGTGCTCAAGAAGATTCGCGAAGAGATCGCGAGCAAGCTCCAAGATATCGCGAATGACACGACACACGTGCCTGAGATGGAAGACATCGCGAAGTTGGAGTGCCTGGAGCCTGCGATCCGCAAAAGTCTGCGCTTGAACCCTGTAATCGCAGCGAACTCGCGCACGGTGCTGTGCGACAGTGCGGTGCACGACGACATGTTCATCAAGAAGAGGACGCGTGTGGCGGTCCCAATCTATGCGTTCGGCTGGCTCGAGACGATCTGGGGTGACAACGCGCTCGAGTACAAACCAGAGTGTTGACTCGACCCAGCCACCGGCGGGCTCGTGCAGGAATCTCCATTCAAGTTCTTGGCGTTCCTCGGCGGGCCGCGCATCGCCATCGGCATGACGTTCGCGTTTTTGGAGATGCAGCTCGCGCTGGCGGTGGTGCTGAGCAAGCTCGAGATCACGAGCATGATGGATCTGTTCGACTTTACGCACCAGCCGTTGTTGGTAATGACGATTAAGGGACCGTCATGACACCGTTGGCAGCCCCCACGCAAGTGATACATCAAGCCAAAATGGTGTGCTGCAAGCGTTGATGGCCGAGAACTACTGCAGCATGAGGGCTTTGGCAGAACTAGTGTTCCGTTCATTCGGTCCATCGGCTCCTGAGCTGGTCCAACCATCACGCGTGTGTGTATGTGTGTACGAGAGAGAGAGAGCCTCACACTGTGAGGTAACATCGATGCCAAACGGGCATTGCCAATCAAAGCCATGAGATCCTGTCCAACCGGCTAGTCATTATCACAGTGTCCACCTGAGACGGAATGCTGTTATCTCAGTGCATCATGCGCAGAATTGCCTCTTTTCAGTGCATTTCATCTCATTCATGGCTCAGTATACAAACATCCCTACTAAATCTCGCTGAGCCACCACAGTGTACTGACTTAACGGGTGATGGCTGCTCTCTTGACGCCGTCCCGCACGCAGCATAGACACAAAAGCAGGAGGTCCCACCAGTGCCACCGCCGAACACGCGCAAGCGCCCTCCGCCACTCCTCCACTTCCCCGCAGCTCAGCCTCCTTCGTATCATGCGCAACCTGCTGCTGCTGCTGCTCTCCACGGCGCTCTGGGCCGCGCTCTTCCGCGCCGTCTGCGCGCTCTCGGCCGCGCGCGTGCGCGTCTACCGCAAGTTCTCGCGCGCCGAGCAGGGCGACTGGAGCTCGCGGTGCGTCACGCACGCGAGTGTATGCTGGAGCTGAAGCTATGAGCCGACTAGCGCATCGCTCTGGCTGGCTACAGGATTGACTGACTTCTCGTGGCCTGCAGTGTCAACTCGACGGTGCACGCGGTGGTGATCGTCATCGGGATGCTCGCGACCTCGCTGCACCAGCAGTGGGACGACGATCTGCTGCCGCTGCGCTCGACGACGGCCGCCACCACGCTCTTCTCCTTCTGTGCGTCGTCGGGTTGCTATAATGACGATAGTGGCGGCGATGGCGACTGACACAATGTCATGTTCGTCCAGCGCTCGGGTACTTCATCTTCGACCTCTACGTGCTCGTGCGCTACCGCGTGCCGCTCTGGCGCGTGTTCGTGATCCACCACATCGTCGCCGCGTACGTAGGCGGGTAGTGATGATGACGGTGGCGTCTACTTCGCTCTCCCTCAAGCAGCAACTAACACTTGTGACGGTGCTGCTGCGCGAATGCCAGCGTGCCGTACCTCATCTACAACTTCTACTCCGGCTGCGCCATGGACTTTTACCTGCTCTCGCTCTTCCTGCTCGTCGAGTTCGCCGTCATCCCGATGAACATCACGACGTTCCTCGAGCAGCTCGGCTTCGGCAAGACGCGAGTGCACAAGGCGTTCTTCTACGTTACGTACGTGTGCTGGTTCGCCGCGCGCGTCGTGCTGCCGCTCTACAGCGTGTACGTACTCTGGGAACGCGTGATCCCGCAGGCGTGGGACGCTCCGTTCTGCGTGCTGCCGGCAGCGATCTGCGGCCACCTCATCGCCGCGTTCTGCGTCGGCGTGTTCGTGTTCGTGTGGACGCCGGATGTACTCGCCAAGTGGCGCGCACCGGTCGTCGCGCTCGACGAGTACTCGGACTACGAGCTCACGCTGCGTCAGAGCATCACGCCGCGCTCGTCGCCGCTGCCACCGACTCCCGCCGGCGGCCGCGTCGGCCGGCGCTCCACGAACTACGGCACGATGGCCGAGCCGTAGGACGACTGGATTCGAGCCCGATGTCTTTGCTCGTCGCCTCGCTCTCCGCTCCCTCGCGCGCAGATCCGTCGGCAACGACCACGATAGATAGGCAATTTTCACGTGCTTTACATGTATCTGCGTCAGTTCTCTCTCTTGTTCCTTCTCTCTCTCTCTCTTTGTTGATCATTTCTCATTCTCTCTGTTGGTTCACTTGTCCACGGCTTCTCGCTCTACGCCTTCGAGCGCACTCGCCGCACGCCAATGAGCGCGGCGCCTCCGACGATCAAGAACGCGCCAATCACGCTGTAGCCGCTCACGTGCTCGCCGAGTAGCAAGACGTCCATGGCGAAGATGAACACGACGTCGAAGTTGCGCATAACGGAGGCGATGCCGGCGCTCTCCAACTGGAAGCCTAGCGTCAGGAAGATCACGCCAAAGCACGAGCAGAGCGCACTGAGGACGAGCACAAGCACAACCTTCGGCTCCGTTGAAAACTCCATGTGCTGGCGATGCAAGCGAAGTCGTGAGAGCGCTGTCAAGATAACAGTGTTCTTCCGTCATGAGCTGCGAGGCTTGCACGTACAACTTTGAGGACGAGAACAACTGCGAGCAAGAAGATTCCGCCGAAGAGCGAAAGGTAGTGCAGGATCAGGATGCTGTTCGTGTTCTTGAGCTTGCGCGTCGAAATGTACATGAGTGCCTGCACAATCGCAGCACTGAAAGCCGATACGATCGCGCCGGTTGACGGTGCTGCTGTCGCATGACTTGATTCGTCGTCGCCGAAGAGGAATGCTGGTCGCGCGACGAAGAACACGCCGCTGTATGACAAGCACGCCAACGATATGTCGACTCGATCAATCGGCTCGTTCAGCACCCATGCTCCCTGTTCTCCTCGGCGACATGCAGCCGCCGTCAGCTCGCGCGCACAGAGTTTGTTGCGTGAGAGTCAAGAGAGAACTTGGTTGGCAACACGTACCAAGATGAAGGTGAAGACAGGGCTCGTGAACATGATAACGATCGCGTCTGTGAGCACCATCTGCGAGACGGCGTAACCAGAGAGCACGAATCCCAGTGTCCCGGTGAAGCAGCGGCAAAAGAGCGCATTGCGCAGCGCAGGGTCGACACGCAAATCGATCTTCTTGAGCAGCACGATGGCCTGCACTCTCACAACAACATCATCGCCGCGTTTGCGACTTTCGTGAGCGCCGTGCACACGAGTCAGCATGGTTGAGAGTGATCTATGATACACGATCATCGCCGAGTTACGCACGTAATTGAACACCAGCGCGATAACCGTTCGCCATAGACCAACTTCATGCGGTGACATGTACTGACAGGCGTACTTGACGCTCGTCGACATGACACTGAAGCAGAATCCTGCGACGACGACGTACACGAGCCCTCGCACTCGTTTAGAGCGTGGTGGTCCCTCCACCGACACCATGTTTCCTGCATTTTCGCTCGTCTCGCTGGAGTCTCCGCTCAGCAACTTGGTCTTGGCGTCGTCGGTGCTCGAGCTTTGCAGCAGCGCTGCAGTCTCGCTCTCGTTCACCAAGGACTCGATGACTTGTTCAGCATCAGTCATAGCGTCCGCGGCAGCTTCGAGCGGCCTCACTTTGCTCGCTTTGTCCACGGTGTCCTTCTCCTGCCGCGACTTCTTTGGTGGAACAGCGGCAGCGCTACGGCCGATGACGGGGAAGGTCATCCTTGTTCACTCACTCGACGGGTTTGCGCAGCAAGAAAGGGTCGCGGCTTTTGGGAGGGCCGAAATCTCTGACCAAGTACGACCGCCGAGCAGCTGCTCTCTTGGCGACGTCGGTACGCAGAGCAAGCAATGGACTGGAAGGAGGTCGCGTTCACAGGCAGCGATAGCGCTGCGCGGGTGAAGAAGCTTCAGGCACTCTGTGGCTGCCTGCCGATTGGGAAATGCATCGACGCGCTGTTGCTCATTGGGGGCGTCGACAGCTTCCACTCGACGCTCTCACAGGCGGCGCTCAAGTTCCTTTTTCTCGGCGCAAGCGGACAGGAGCTGCTTGGCCAGCAGGTCATCTCGCAGCAACACGAGCGACTGGAAGACATTGTGCTGCTGCTCACGGCGCGGCGCATCGTGATCTTTTACTCGAGTGAAAGCGATGCTGCCGCCAAGATCCTGCCCATGATCTCGCGCTGGCACAACGTGCAGGAGATCACGATACACGATGCGATGGACCCCGACGAGCAGGAGATGCGCAAGATTCGCGCGTTCAAAGACATGGTCGCAGGCGTTGAGCGCATCGGAATCCCGTACGGCGTAGATCCGCGCGATCCGAGTCGAGACCTTGAGGATTCGATGGTACCCGAAAAGTGGCCGCTCATCCAGTCCTACGGCCTTGACGTGCAGGAGAACGGTGGTAAAGGCAGCAGGGGATTCTTCACAATGAACCACCAGATCGTGAACGTCTCGTGTGCGCTGCGCGAAGTGATGGCAGCGCTGGATGCCTTCAGTGCCAAACGAGCGCTGCAGGAAGCTGAGCCACTGCTTCAGCACCACTTCAGCCAGTTTCTGATGAAGCTAGATCACGCGGAATCACCAGAAGCTCGCGATGTGAGGTCTGAAACAGAGATCGGCGAGGACTTGCTCAGCTTCTACGAGTTTGGTACGATGCAATACGCAGCACGAGGGCTCGAGCCAGCTCCAGGACGTGGCAGTCGCGTGCTCTTCGGAAAGCGCACAAGCAATGTGGCGCTGGGTTCCTCCAGCACAGTGCATCTCAAGGATGTAGGTGGAGCGAGCGGGTTCCCAGCCACGCATATGCTCGTTCAGGTCGAGGATCCGCTCTCCGGAGTGCGATTCGCACGCACGTACTTCTTGTCGACTGGGAAGACCTGCAGTCGTATCGTTGACGAAGATGCACTCGTGCAGCTGCCATCCAAACAGTTAGAGCAACACGATTCAGATCTGAGCAGCACGAAGGACACACGCTGGCTGATCGAGTTGTACGTGCGTCTTCTGCGCGGATTCAGAACGGCTCATCACTGCCTCATGGCGTACCTCGCCGACGGCGAGGCGAAAGAACGTGGCAATGGTTCACTGCTTCTTAAGAGGGCAAACGCGGAGGCGAAGGCAGCGCTGATTCACGTGATGCTTGAGGACAAGAAGCCGCGCTCGCAAGTCGCAAACGAAAACAAGTTATCAGCAGAGTTTCTCGAGGAGAACCTGGAGTTGGGTGTCGAATGCCTGGACGCGAGAGGTCTCAAGACGGAGTTCTGTGCGCACGGTATGTCTGACTTTGCGTTACAGGTACTGTCTGCTCTGCTGATGATACACTCAACACTGTTATTGATGGGTTTGATGCGCAGATATGAACCATTTGTACGTGTCGTTGACTCTCGCGGTTGCCAGTCAGCTGAACCCGACAGAATCACTGGGATCTCTTGTTGTCGGAGACTCATTCCTTCTCAAACCCGTCACGACACCATCACCATCGCTTGGAAATGGAGACGCGTTCGTTTGCGTCACGAAAGCATTCCCGTACTTTCGCTCATGGACCCAGGGCGGTACGGAAGCGGACTCTGCGCGCGCATTCGTTGCAGCACTGCACTCTGAGTTCTTGTTGCAGAGCCCAGCACTTCAGCTCGGACAGGCAGTGGCTACCATGGACGCGCTTGCAGACGCTCCAAGCGCAGTTCAAGCAGATGGGGAGCAAGATCGTGACTCGCAGGCAACTGCACAGATAGCGCTTACCAGAGCGACTCTGCTGTTCAACTGTGAGGAGCTGCCAAGTGTGCAGGGCACGATGCGGCTCTTCATTGGCGGCTTCGTGTTCCTGTCGTCGCACATGAATCCGATACCCATCTCATTTGCGAAGAGCGTGAGCAGCTTCCAGGTTGTTGCCACTTCGTTCGACGAACTCGTGCTGCTCCGCGTCGATCTGAAGCCGGAGCCTCACACGCACTCTACGCCGGTAAAACTCTTTGTCGCTCTCTGCACAGGTGATACCTCGATGACTGACTATGTGCTGTTTGATATATGCATCACTACGTAGCTTTCCGATGTGCTGCCGTTCTCATCCGCGCCGCGCGAGGTGTTCATTCCGCTTCTGTCCGGAACGCGTTTCCAGGAAGAGATTCTGCGCGTTTTGGCAACATGGAAGAGGACAACAGCGACGCTCGACATTCCGTTCTTCCGTCCGTCTGATCTCAGCCTTGCGTTCGAAGGCGATACGCCGCGAGATGGCAAAGCCGGCAGCAATGAACTCCCACCCGTGATCCGATTGGTGTGTGCAGAGCTCGTCAAGAAGCAGAGTTCAGCGTCGCTCGAAAGCGTGAAGATCGTTGATTCGTTTCTGCCGAAGCACTTCATTCCCAAGGAGTCAAACCCTGCCACAGCACTCGGCAAACCAAACCAAGATCTGCGCAAAATGTGTATCCCGATCACTGTCATGGTCGGTATTCCTGGCAGCGAGACTGCTCTCATCGCAGAGTCAGTGTGCGAATTTTCGTCGGGCACGAACGACTGGGTGCACGTAAAGATCGACGCTCGAGACGCTCCTCTCACGAATCATGAAGCGCACTACGAAGACTACACACACTCCCAAATCCAGCTCGAGCTCTGCAAGTCATTGGAGCACATCAAAGCGAATGTGAACCCGCTTGTGCACCCGCGCATTATGCTCTCAGTCGTTGGCTACGTCGATTCGATTACGATTGCAAGCGCTGTCAAGAGCGTGGCGCTCTCAGCATCGGGACCTCACGTCAAGCTCAGCTCCCTCGCGGCGTGCGTCTGCGCACCGAATGTATATCTCCCCGACCCGCTGCAAGCACAGAATCCGTTCCCAAAGCTCTTCGACCAGATGTCATCGGGCCTTGCGACCCACATTATCGTCACACACAGCGCTGACATTTCCTCCAGTCAGCTTGGTCGCCTCCGCTTTCACATCGACCAAGTCAATCCGTTTGCTGACATCCAAGTGCTGTCGCAAGATGTCTTTGAAGGACCGATCACGGCGCTGCTCGCCCTCGACCGCTTCGAGAGCGTGTACTACGTTCGTCATCGCGAGGCTCGATTTCCAGGCTGGTCCAGTGGTTCTTCCTGGAAGCAGTACGTCGCGGAGCTTGACAACAAACTACTACCGGAGAGTTTGCATTTTAGCATCGCACCCGGGATGGAGCGCTCGCGTTTCCTGCACCTCGTCGGAACGACTCTCACACCGTTCGCGCTGTTTTCGAAAAGCTTTGAGAAGATGCACCAGCATCAACTTGGCAGTCAGCAGCAAATGAAGGGCATCCGCATGGCGCAGGCGCTCGCGGCGGACAAAATACGTGAGAAACTCGGCGCTCGCTTCACTGCTGCTACGCTTGGTTCTGAATTGAGCGCTGCGTCGCAGATGCAGCCTGTTGCCACAGCTGAGTTTGGTTCGAGTTGCTGGAACGTCGAGGCACGCGTAACGTTTGCGAGCGAACCAGGTGTTATCTACCGCTATGTTTCCACTGGCACGAGTGCGCGACTTGCGAAAACGCACACTCGACAAGACGAGGAGGTTAAGAATAAGGCATCTGTGTCATCCTTGGAGCTCCGAGCCACCGGCATCGGCTTGGATGCCTCCAAAGTGCGCGACATGATACTTCACTGCTACCCACAGTCGGAGCGCTGTGTTACACCTCTGCGCACGAAAAACATGATCAGTCTCGAGGAGAAACGCGAGATCCAGAAGATGCATGTACGGCTATGCTTCAGCGGCAGCGATGCTGTCAAAGAGAGCTGATTCGAGATGTACTGATGTTTCTGACGTTGTTGTTTGTTTCTTCGCACCCAGGCGATGGATCCGCTCCCGGAAGGTTATCTGTACGACGGTTCGCACTACGTCGACTTCTTCGGCGGCAGATACGAGTTCCATCCGAACATCGCGCAGTTCGTCGAGGAGCACATTGCTGCTGCGAACGAAAACGCCAAGCAAGCGAACGCCAAGGCGGAGGAGAGTCGTTACGCTCAGCAGACTCTTGTCAAGCAGATTGTGTAGCGTCGACGTAGACGACTGCATCAACTCTCAGTTGCATAGTCTAAAGAACCTCGTTATTCACAAAGCTTTACGAGTTCGATTAGAAGTCGGCGAAGTACTTGGCATCATCCTCTGGGTCGATGCTCTCTGCACTTGATAAGTCGTCAGCAAGAGTAGATGCTGCTACAAGGACTGTGTCAGCGATGAAGTCGGTCTGGGGGTTGTAAGGCACCGCGAGTTCGCTCAAGCGTGTCTCTTTCGCCTCGAGAAGCTCCCAGTCTACGCCTTCGAACCACAGATGCTCCATCACCTGCCGCGCGCGATAGACAGAAATCGGTGTCAACATAGCACCGGCGATATCATTGTAGATACCTAGCGTGCACCCACAGACCTCTGCCGCGCCATTGTGTCCCAGTCTCTGCTCGGGACGGACAGCTAGTAACTCTCTGCTCAAAGCCTCAGTATTAGCTCGTTCTGTGTGCATCAAGCATCCTGGGCTCGTACGTACCGCAGGAGAGACTGGAGCTCGGGACTCAACGACGGCGCTTGGGGCGAGTTTCTGCTCAATGGGAGAGCGAGTTCGCCCGGAACCTGAAGTCGATCTGCGAGATCGGACACGGCTGCAAAGTACTCCTCGAGTGGCGACCCAGCAGCAGGCTTGTACTCCCACAGTGGCCGCCCCACCACCATCTCGTAGATCACGACACCGAGACTCCTGTCACATCCGAAAAGAGGTTGTGTGAGCGCTCGCTTGCCAGGCAGCTCTTATGGCCTCCGACTCTCTCTCTCTCTCTCTCTCTCTCTCTCTCTCGCACCACCAGTCAACGTCGAAGCCGTACGAAGCGTGAGCAAAGACCTCCGGTGCCATGATGTAGTGCGTCCCGCAGAACGAGTGCGCGCGCTCGTGGTCGTCCGTGCTCAACTTCTTTGCTAACCCAAAGTCAATCACCTTGGCGAAGCCGAGGTGGTCGACCAGCACGTTCCCGCTCTTCAGATCGCGGTGCACGAAGCCGTGTTCGTGCAGCGCGCGCACCGCGAGCACAATCTGCGCGGCGAAAAATCTGGCGACGTGCTCGGGGAGTCTTCCGCTACCGTCTTTGTACTTCCAAATGCACTGATACAGCGGTCTGCCGTCGATATACTCCATCGCAAGAGTCTCGTGCTCCGGATCTCCCGTACATTGTTGCAGAATCGAGCGCGCTTGTTCGCATTGAGGCGCACGGCACAGGAACGGGCTTCGCAGCGTCTCGAGGATCTGCTGCTCCGCTCGGAAGCGCTCTTGCTGCTGCGCGGTCGCGAGCCCCGATCTAGGCACGCGCTTGAGCGCTGGTGTATGAAGAGCGAGGTTAGCGATGAAGATACTGATGCATCAAAAACGAGATGCGCAGAATGAGGTGACACACCGAGCATAGATTTCTCATCTTCGACCAGATACACCCTGTCGGGGGAAGGAAACGAGCGGCACCCACACAGAGCTGCGTTAGCGCGTGCCGCGGAGCACCCATCCAATTTGTTCGTCGACTGCAAGGCGCGGCCAACCTCCCGCAGCCTCCGGACCCGAGCAGCTTCAGCGACACATCGCTCGGCTCGCATGGTTTGGTGCTCGAGTTCATGATCGGAGACTGTAGTGAAAAGGAAATGACCATTTGAATGGATTAACCCGCTGTTTATCTCGATTAATAACCCGTGCATTTTCTTTCACTATCATGTTTTTCTCTTTGTTCACACTTCTTAGAAACTCACTGGTCCAGTTTCTATTTGTTCAACATTGAGTGACATCGCTCGCAGCACTGGAACTCTACGCGAGTACATCCAAGTTTCCGCGAGGCAATGAGATGCTTGCACACTTCGCTATCAGGAAGGAGTAGCGACACCCATGAAGTTGGCAAAAACTCTATTGTATGAGCAGGTGGTTCGCTGCTGGTGGTTGCGTCATGCACTTGCAGCAAGCTCTCATGCTGCTTCCGTTGCTCGTTGCTGCTGCTGTGCGCGCTGAAGACGCACGCTCTCGGCGAACTCGGCGATGACGCGCGACGACCACATGCGCAGCGCGCCCGCGTCGAAATCGTCGTTACTGCTGCTGCTGCTGCCAGTGCTGCCTTCGAAGAACCCGAGGTGGCCACCCGCCTGCGTCACACACAAGATCACGTTTGGGTTCGCGCGCACCTGCTCATCGTGCGGGATTGTAATGCTGATCGGATCGTCCGCCGCGTTGAGGCAGAGTAGCGGCACGGCGACGTGCGGTAGGCGGGTCACGCACGACGCGTCCGAATAGAACTCGTGCACGCTGGCGTACTTGAAGAGCACGCGCGTGAAGCGGTCGTCAAACTCGTAGAGGCTCGTGACGCGGCGCAGCGCGTCGAGGTCGATGCCCGGGTAGCCCTGGAAGATCTCGTGCGCGTTACTCTGTCGTTGGTCAACAGATCGAGCAAGGCGATCGAGTAGGTGAGGAAGTAGCAAGCAGCATTTGTGAGAGGCTGCGACGAAGGATGGGATAGCATGGCGTGGTGACATCTAGCGACCCGAGCAGAGCACCTTCTCGAAGACGAGCTGGAGCAGACTCGCGTTGAGCGCGCGGCCGTACGTGAGACGGTTGAAGAGCGTGCGGTCGATGTTGGCCGAGCAGCGCACAACGTCGAACGGGTTCCCGACCGAGATGGCGGCCGTGAGCGGCGTGCGCTCCTGCTCCTCACCGAGGTACTTCACGAGCACATTCGAGCCGAGCGAGAAGCCGAGCCCGACGAGCGCTTCGCTCTGGAAGTTGTACGTCTCAGCGAGGTACCGCGCCACGTAGCGCACGTCCCCTGTGTACGCGATGCAGAAGAAGTGCGGCGTTGCGAGCGGCGTGTCAGCGCACCCGCGCGCGTTCAGCACGACAGCCTGCCAGCCCTTGCAGCGCAGGCAGTGAACAGCACTGCGGATGTAGTGCTCGCGAGAGCCGCCTGTGAGGCCTGGTAGTATGAGGACTGTGCGCTTGTTGCGGTCGATCTCCGCCAGCGGCGTGGTGCTGCCGTCTTTACGGAGCGGGAGCGCCCAGTCGAGCGACACAACGCCGCCGTCGGGCAGCTCCAGCAGCTGCCGCTCATACGCGACCGCAGGCCCCAACTCCTGCTCGTTCGCGATCGCAAGCTTCACCGTCTGCAGATGGCTGCAGCAGCAGGAGCACGAAGAGACATGTGTGAGCAGCTACGCAGCTTCGTTCAACAGTGACGATAGGTACACATTCTGGATGGAACGCACCCGTTGAAGAGATACCATAGCGGATAGTACTCCTCTGGCCGCACACACACACATATCACGCAACACGTTTCGAATCGACGGTTAGCAGCAGCAGCTGTAGCGTGAGCGTTGCCCGGTCACCATGTCAAACACGCACTGATGGCCTCGCAGCGCGAGAGCAGCTGCTCATTCTCAGGCGACTCCGCGTACACGAGGCGCGGCGCCTCGGCGGCCAGCAGCCGGTGCGCGCGCTCGAGCAACGGTAACGCCCTGGGGACGATGACGAGCGCGGCGCCGGCAGCTGCGAGCACTGTGGCGGCGGCCGCCTGCCACCTGGAGACCGCGCCAACGATCGGGAGGTGCACGAGTACCATGCTTGTCAATCAAAGAATATAGTCATAGTAGAATCGGTATATTTGCATTTTCTTATATTTGATATATGATTCGGAAGCAAAATCCCCATTTTCGGTGTAATGTTTGTTTTTTTGCTCTCGAGCTGAAACCGTAGATGTTACTTTTTGTATGTTCCCGCCCCCATCCCCATCAGTCAACTTTATCGAGATTCAATTAGCGAAAATATTCTGCACTTTCGAATCTATTCGAATCTTTTTGGTGTCGTCAATTTGTTTTGCATATATTGGATAACACCGTTCTTACAGTTAGCACAGAGTTTGGAATAGTTAAATACTAGCAACAGCATATATTGAAGCCAAGAGAAGTCGAGGACACCCTCAGGCATGTTTTACGTGTCTTGTTTTCACTATGAAGATGTCTTCAAACGAATACCAGTTTGCAAAAGGATCTGCCAGTTTTTAATCGTTTTTACCAAAAGTTAAACAAATCAAGAAGTGCACGATTTATGGTTTTTGCACACGAAGGCCACTTGATGATGATATTATCTTGACACACACGATGCGTGTCGTGCCTGTCGCGAACCGATGCCCTCCAACACGCTTCGCTTCCCGCCGCCCCAGGTGATCAAGAGGCGTCCAACGCGTGACAGCAGCTCGCGGTCACAACCAAACTCGCCGAGTTCCGCCCACAAGTCGCTTCACCGCCACCGCTGCTCACCGACCGACCTCCGATGAAGACCATCTCGGCGCTGCTCGGCAGCCTCGCGGCGCTGCTGCTGGTCACACCTGACGCCGGCGTCTCCGCCTACTCCCCGGGCTTTGACCTGCTTGACCACACGAGCCAGCTCAACTTCTACCACCCGGCGAACCCGTTCTACCCGGCGGAGCAGACTAAGCTCCCCGAGTCCTGCAAGGTCGACCAGGTGCACATCGTGTCGCGTCACACGACCCGCTACCCGTCCACGGGGAGCTACAACGGTGTCGCGCGCATCGCCGCCAAGATCAAGGACACGCTTGCCAACAGCACCAACGCGAGCACACTCGCGCCTGAGTTCGCGTTCCTGCGCACGTGGGACCTGAGCAAGATGATCCCGAATCCGACCGCGCAAGTGGAGAACATCACGGCCCTCGGGCTTGACGAGGCGTTCGAGCACGGCGCCGCGGTGCGCGCCAAGTACGCGCACCTCTACCACGCGGACATGACGGTCTGGTCCGGCAGCGTTGAGCGCGTGCAGCTCACGGCCAAGAGCTTCATGAACGGGCTCTTCGGACCGGCCGCCGCCGCCAACCACTACGCGCACCTCGTGACTTCCAACTCGAGCGACAAGTCGATCGCCGGCAACACGCTCACGCCCATCGACACGTGCACCAAGTTCCCCAAGAGCCTCTCGGGACCGTTCCAGACTACGCACGCGGCCACGTGGGTCCCGCGCATGAACGCGCGCCTCACGCAGCTCTGGCCAGAGTTCAACTTCACCAACGACGACTCGCTCGGCATGATGGACATCTGTATGTACCAGATGAACCTCTCGGGCAAGGACACGCGGGACTTCTGCCGTATCTTCACGGATGAGGAGTGGATCAACTACGGCTACTACAAGGACCTCGGGTACTTCCACGACTCAGGCTGGGGCAACCCGCTCGCGCGCACGGCCGGACTGCCGTACATCAAGGCGGTCGGCAAGCTGCTTGCGCAGCCGAAGACGGCGACGTGCCAGAACATCTACGTGGCGTTCTCGCACGACACGCAGCTCATGGTCTTCATGACGGCCTACGGGCTCAACAAGGACGCGGCGATGGCTGGCGACGCGGTGAACACGGCCCGACGCTTCCGCTCCTCGCGCTCGGTGCCCATGGGTTCGCGCCTCGTGACTGAGCGCCTCAACTGCGGCGCGCAGGGCACGTTCGTGCGCACGCTCGTGAACGACGCCGTCGTGCCGTTCGAGGACTGCAAGGACGGCCCGGGTCTCTCGTGCGCGCTCGAGAAGCACCTCGTGCGCCTCAAGAGCATCGAGGCCGAAGTCGGCGACTTCATGACCAAGTGCGGCGTCACCGCCGCCCCCGGTCTCAGCTCGGAGCTCAAGCTCTTCGACACCACGCAGCGCAACCTCTGCAGCAACCAGTGCTAAGCACCGAAAGCACACGAACTGCGAGCCACCGCAGCAGCAGCCATTTACGGGTCTCCTACCTGGCTGTGCATTCGTGTCTCGCAGTCGTATTGACCAACCTCTTATCGTTCAACCATCCAATGCTCCAACGCAGTGACCGTCGCGCAATACAAACGCAGCCGCCACGGAAGTGGCTCCTTCTATCGTGATGTGAGTTTGATCAGCGTTCGGTGCCTCTGTCTCAAGCTGTTCGCTGGCGCTTGACTGTCTTGTTGCTGTTGTCGCCGACACCGTCACTCTCGTCGTCGCTGAAGTCGGACAGACCGTCGTCGTCATCCTTCTCTTCTTCGCTCAGAGCCTTCGCGTCGCTGGATGCGTCGTCGTCGCTTTCTCTCGCTACTGCACTCGCACTCGCCTGCTGTTTCTGTGTCACAGCGGGCGCAGACTCGATGGTTCCAGCTGCTGGTGTCCCAGTCAGCGCTGCGCCAGCCCTGCCGCTGGTTTCTATAGTCCTTAAAGCTACTGCTGATACACCTTTGGTGCCACCCGACTGTGTCGCGTGCTGCATCGTCATCTCGGCCGCCTTCCGGTTGAAGAGCTCGCGGTTGTGCTTGAACACATCCGTCTTGATGCGCAGTGTAAGAGCTCATGGGTTGTTGGCACTGGCCCTTGCACGAGAAGTGGCAGCGAAACACGTACGATCTCAGGCATGAGGCCGTCGTCTGCGTTCGGCTCGGCCATGAGCAGCCGGACGGTCGTCAGCAGCGTGCTGATGTTGACGGACGGGAGCCACGAGCCCTGGTAAGCAAACGGGGGCCCGTTCATTGTGAGAGAGCGGTTGTCTGACCAGCGCAACAAGCGCGCGTGCCTTGGGCTGCATCTTGAGCGTGTCGAGGCAGATCCGGCCGGCATCGTCGATGTTCGGGTGGTAGATCGGCGTCACGAAGCGCACTTTCGGCGGCTCGAACGGGTAGCTATGCGGCCATCGCCACCGTTACCACCAGCAGTCGCAGATGAGTGGATCAGCGCCAGTCACCTTCCTCACTGCACCTCATCCTCGCCAACCTAACCTCACATACCGCTCCGGGATCTCAATGTCGAGGCGGAAGACGCCTTTCTCGTACGGCGAGCCGTCGGGCCCCAGGATCTCTGTGCGCTCCGCGTCACTATGAAGGAGAGACCGAGAAAGAGCGAGAGTGATTGCCACACGTACGCGCTTCGAGGCGGTCGATGCTGTCGTCCTTAGGCCACGCACTCACGCCTGCGCGAGCGCTGCTTAGTATGATGGGTGCTGCCGAGAAAGGCAGACAGAGAGCGCACTGCTAGCGAACCATGCGGTGGGTCCGTCTCGAGCATCGCGATCTCCTTGCGCATGCGCGCGCGCATGGCTGTCATGGTGCTGAGCTCTGATTTGCGTTTTGAAAAGCTATCTATTGGCTTCCCTTTAAGTCGCCAACTCCTAGAAATCGAGCAGCTGCCTGACACACGGACTATGGCTCTCTCAGACACCGGACCTTGATTCCCGGAGGAGACAAGACCCGGCATAGGACCACGCTCGCTCGCATCGACTACTTTGACG